>JAUELK010233074.1:274-18016 GCA_031471215.1 Gastropteron pacificum | reverse complement strand
TCTGTAGATGTCGCAGCGCCTTAGAGCATGAAAGCATGGATTTGTGCGCTATACAAATGACTTTCACCATTCATTCACCGTCATCACTTGACGGCCTCATCGTTATTGATGTTAGCTGCCACAATGGATGCCCTCAGAATCCTTCTTTATTCATCTCTATCAAATGCCCCAACATTTTTGCCAGCCGTCTTTTTTGTGTATATATTGTTACTAACCAGGTTACAAGTTTTAATGTTAAGAGACATTTAAAGAAAAACAAGTTATCAGTTCGCAATGTTCACCTTTTCTGGAGAATGTCGCTTGCTCTGGCAACTGGCAAGCACGTCAACTTTTATGCGGAACTGCGGTAGGGCCAACACTTCGATGGGCGAATTTCGATATCTAGAAGTACTCCTTTACTATCATTTTTTTATAAACAATCATCAAATTGTTTGCAATACCATTGGTATAAAATGAGGCTGTCAAAAATAGATTAAGTGAAAATACAGCGTCCTCAAATACCATATTTCAGACGTCAGTGTTGAGTCTTTTACTGCCTTTCCTTTCATTCGAGATAGGCCTACTAGTAGTCGATACCTATTTTGCCCATCCTGGGATCGGTCTCCTTTCCTTTCACTTTGTTTCTGTCTCTCTCTCACTCAACAACCATGGCGTCAAATCTCGTGTGTAAAATCCATCCGGTAGTCTTGTTCAGCGTAATTGATGGGTATGAACGAAGAAACGAAGACGCAAAAAGGGTTATAGGCACATTACTAGGTGAGTAGTTGACAGTTCATTTAGATCTAGAAATTCTAGACTCTAGTGTAGGCTTACGAAAGGTGGCACCGGCGACTGTTACTTACTGGATAGTAATACTGATCGTGTTGTTGTCTGTCTGTAATGACAATGAATGTTGTTTACTTTACTACACTACGTCTAGACTACTGACTGGAGTTGCTGTTGTTGTTGTTACCCATACTCATACTGTTACTGTAACACTTAGTAACTGTTAACTTCTTATGATTATGATCAACAATGAAGGTAAAAGTACAGTTTAGTGTCGCGGATGGGCGTCATCTATTATACTATTTATACTATTGTTTACTTTACTTTACTATTACTAGTCTGCCATCCTGGATGGGTGACAAGGGTGGGGATGAATATTATTATATACTAAACTAATACTATACTGCCTAAGTCTAGAAATCTAGTACTAACTGTACTTGACTTGAATCTAGAGCAAGTTAAAGTTAGTTTAGGGACCCCCAGGCCTGAGCAAAATCGCTACGCTAAGCTAAGTATCCGCGAAGTAGCCAACCAGATGAAAATTTCAAAGTGGTCACACAGTAAAATGAATTTTATTACACAGTCTAATAGAGCCTTTTGATACGAGTACAAACAATATGGTACCAACATTATCTATGTAGCTAAAAGAATAAAGGAAGTTACGATTGTAAATTGTTTTCCCGAATAGAATTGGCTCTTATTAGACTTTATAATTATATTCCCGTTTTCGCCGTCGAGAATTCAGTATTTTCAATGAAAATTTGCACAACTTTTGATCCGCCTCATCATTCTTTGTAAGATTTTCAGAGAAATTTCATTGGCCAATTGCCTGCTTAGGCACACACTTTTGAGGCTAAAAACCTTAATCATCACCAGCCCCCCTAAAAAACCCCGCTTCCCCACCCCCGGGATAAATGACACACCACCAGGGACCGCTTTCGGTAACCAGTCCCGCCAACCAAATTGCATGAACAGGATGTTGATAGAAAGAAAAATTATCGGGCTTTTCATTGATGCTAAAAACACGAATCTAAACCTTAACAATACACAATAATAATGCCAATGTGAATGTTTTTGTTGTTATTCATCTTTGTCCAGATCCGTCCAACCCGTTTTTCGATCGTCGAACCAGCCAAATAACTGCAGCTGCAGAGAGCCCTTAAGGGCGTTAAAACCGAAATATTCTGTCTTTTGTCAAATCTCTACGAACCTCATGGTGTGGGTATCGAAAACAAGCGCTCATCTATTCTATCACAAAGCGGAAGTTAAAAAAACGAAAGTACGCTGAAACTGAAACATTAGATTCCAACTTCCTTTTCCTTTTTGACATCGTAGGGAGCAGGAAATGTTGTCTGGAGCTATGAAATACGCATTTTAGAGGCGTTGCCGAAGCTTACGAAGGCCGTAACGGCCGACCCCGCTCTAGATCTAGTATAGATTGTTTTCACACTGTAATTCAGCACGAATGTCAGACAAATGGCCATTCCAACAAGTACGGTATCGGATTTCGCGGTATTGGCCCACCCATCTCGCCCATTTAAAGTATGACGCTATACTGCACTTTTACTTTTACCTCAAGGTGTGTGTGTGAATAATATTCAAATCAAACTTGGGTAAACATGTAGTTTAGCGTCGTGGGTGGGCGTCGTCTTCTATTGTTTACTAGTCTGCCATCCTGGATTGGCGACAAGGGTGCGCGAATACCGTAATACTGGTACTTGATTGATCTCGCGGCGGGCGTTACGCTTACAGATAGGTCAAAAATGCGTTGTCTTCAACACAGTGTTGACGGGTATATTGTTTTCACACTGTTCTGAACACACTTGGACTTAGGGTATCATTTGATTTCCTCTCACCTTGTTTAAAAAGAATCCATAAACACCACAAAACTCCCAAACAAATTCAGCATGAATGTTAAATGGCCAATCTGACAAGTACGGTGTCGGAATTCGGTATTCGCCCATCCAAAGTCATGACGCTGAACTACATGTTTACCCAAACTTTTTGTGTTGCATGTGAGACCTATTTTTGTTGAGTTTCGCACATTTGTGTTGAATCTGATTTTTACCCCCAATCCAATTTATTTTGAAGTTTTGTGGTACTGGTCGGCAGGCCTGCTAAACCCAACTTAAGTTACACAAAATCACAACCTTATTTTTGAGTTTTTGTTATTGTTTTAATAAAAGACTCCTGACATAGAAGTTCAGTAGTTAGTGTCAGTAATGTGCTAGAGCTAACTAACTCTCTATTATTACACACATTTGTTTTTCTTCTGTCATCAGGTAATGTTGAAAAAGGTGTTGTCGAAGTCACCAACTGCTTTGCTGTGCCACACAATGAAAATGAGGATGAGGTATGTATACATTGAATTGATAAAGAAACAAAACTGGTATCAATTGCCTTGTGATGTATATATAAATCATGGTAATTGCATGGTGGTGGTTCTAATGGATGTTGCACATTACCAATGGTGTAGATTGATTTTAATCGTTTTGTATTGTGTTCCATTTTTTCAAGCCACCATGTTTGTGGACTGGAGCATTAGTTGTTAGTAGATCACAAAATGTCAGTTATTAAGAAGTAAACTGTTCAAACATTTTCATTTTTCTATTCCAGTACCTATGAACAAAATTCATGATCAAAGCATTTTCTATTTGAGTTGTTTTTGTTTTACATCTTTCTGATATTGTCTAATCCATCACTTCCAGGTGGCTGTAGACATTGAATACGCCCGCAACATGTTCGAGCTACACAAGAAAGTCAACAGTGCGGAAAACATTGTTGGATGGTAAGGCAATAGCTGTGATTTCTGCTTGCACAAGAAGTCTCTTTCTGATATAGATTAACACTTATATTGCTGCTCAAAGACATTGTAGGTGGTAATTGGTTAAAAACTTGTTGTTATTAAGTTGTTAGGAGGTCACTTTTGTGTGTGTCATGAGAAGACACTTCACTTTTTTCCTTTGTCAATATTTAAACTTTTAAAATTATGTTTGAGTTTAATCATCACATTTTACAGGTGTAGTTTCCCCACTGTTTGTCCCCCCACAGGTTCTCCACGGGCTGGGAAGTGTCTGTCCACTCAGTACTCATCCATGATTACTACTCTAGAGAATGCAAGAACCCCATCCACCTGACAATTGACACCATCATGAAGGGAGGCAAGATGGGCATCAAAGCATACCACAGGTACATAATAATAATAATGAATTTGTATTTATAACACACACTTTCCCTACTGTGTGGGCTCAATAGTGATGTTACAACTAGTACTGCTACAAATACAATGGCTTACAATGTTTGATGTGGCAAATTATTATGTCTTTTACTACCCATTTTTTATGTTTGTGCATTGTAAGAGTGCTCTTAAATGAAGTTTAGAGGGTCCCTTATCGCTATAAATATGGACAAGATTGTACTAAACATTGTTTTCTTAGAAATGACTGGTTTGAATATTGCTGTGATGTGTTATGACAACAGTATCCACATAGATGTTACATTTGGTTCCCACTCGTATGTAAAGCAATTCAGTATTGTATTTAAAAAAACATATATAAATTATTTGTTCTATTTCACTTGTAAATTCTGAAATCACAATGTTGTGTTCCTCTTACAGCACTGCCATTGGAGTCCCAGGGAAAACACAAGGCACAATGTTCACTCCAGTGCAAGTTGATGTGATCAGTTATTCCCCAGAACAAGTGGCAGGTATGTGGGGAGGGGATTAACTCAGCTTCAATCTCTGTAGGATCAACAAATGTTCTTAATTTGTTTACAAGTTCTATATACGACTGTGTGTGGAGGAGAGCATTTCATGTTAGGTAGTAGTAACTAGGCTCAAGATGATTTTGAAAGGTGTTATGAGTCCATTCGATTGACCTTCTCATGAAGTTCACATGTATTATTTATTTCCTGTGCTATCATGATTTGGTTCAACTGATAATCATTGCAGAGGAGTTGTAACATTTTTTGTTCTTCCAATTCTCCAGTGGAAAGTCTACAGAAGGGCAAATACCACACCAAACGCATTGTCCAGCTAAAGTCTGACTTGAAGAAGGTTGAGGTCTCGTCCCACTGGCTCAAGGAGACCCTTGCACAGGTCACCCAATATGTGGATGATGTTCTGGTGAGTTGATGGAACTAGATTGTTGGGAGGTTTTCTAAAGCAATCACCAATGTATGGTCAGTCTAAGTCTACCCTAAGAGATGCCAACTAGTACGGAAATACACAAGTACAACAATTCACCACAGAGTACGCATTTTGATAATGCGAAATACACATTCTAAATTCTATTACGGGAATGTTCTTGTATGAGAGCAGTTTTTGCCTTCTGAGACCAGAAGTTCACGCGCGTTTCCATTTGTTTTCATTGCTAACCAGTCAGTGTGCGTACTTAGTGCTGTGTCGAATTGTTAACAAAACATGCTTGAACAGGGATTTTTTTTTTATTAACGTCATGTTTGGCTCAAAACAGCACTTCTATGCGTCATGATTCTTAGCAGTACTGATAGACAATAGATACAGTATTTAGTGGTTGGCACCTCTTGGTTGACTTCATTGTTGTATGTTTTGATGTTCTGCTGAGTTAATTGAACAACAGTTTTTTCTTCCTTTTTTTTCATCTAAAGCATTCACCAATATATTATGGTCAGTCTACCCTTGCAGGGGTTGGCTTCATTGTTGTATTTTGGTAATGTTAATGTTCTACTAAGTTGATGAAGTGAAAATGTTTTCTATAGTTAGCATAAAGCTGTCACTAGTGCAATGTCAGTCTTGTCTTGACTACAAGTTGGCTTCACTGTATACTGTATGTTGATAATACTGCGGTTTAGCATTCTTTACTCTCTTTTTTTTTTGACTTTTTGGGAGGTTCAGAAATTATGCCATGGTAAAAGTACACATTTTGGTGCCTAAGAGTACACATTTTGTTATTTAGAGGTTGGCACATCCAGATTTAGTGTGTTCTTGGACATTTTGTTCTGATTTGCAATGAAAATTCATTGTATTTCTACTTTAAGTAGTGAGCATTTGTGTGATGTTATGGAGGAAATGAAAATTTGTTTTTATTTTTGCTCAAGAAAAGACTATCACTTGCCCATGACACTGTTTTGAAGTTTGATTAAACTATATATATGTCATTTGTATTCTTTATCTCTTGTCCCTTTCCTGTTAGGCTGGCAAAGTACCATCTGACAATGTGACAGGACGCTTCCTGCTGGACCTAGTCACAAGTGTGCCACGCATTGAGGCAGACAAGTTTGAGGGCATGCTCAACTCTAACATGAAGGTGAGAAACTTTTCAGATTTCTTTGCTCTTCATGTTTTATTACTGTCCGGATGGTTGGTAGTGATGAAAGCCATTGTACTGAACAGTCCTGTAAGTAGTGCTGACGACGTACATGTAATGTTTCCAGGGAAGCAAGAAAGAATACAAGATTTTAAAACGAATATTAAATAGTTTTTCTGTTTTACTTGAACATTTTACCATATTTGATTAATCATAATCATAGAAGTGATTATATAATTCGCCAATAGTTTAAAAAGCTGTGGCTATTTATTTTAAAGATTGAATTTACTGTACCTGCGCTGTATATATATGCTGTAAAGCGCTTTGAGCTCTCCAGAGGAAAAGCGCTATATAAATGGGCTATTATTATTATTATATGTACACTGCATTATACATTACTGCTTGGATGTTTTGCAGGACCTGTTGATGGTGGTGTACCTGGCCAACCTGACCAAAACACAGCTGGCTCTGAACGAGAAGTTGGGATCATTATAATAATAGTCATGTGTGTAATTAAAACCAATGGACACGGAACCAGAATGTATGTGCTGTATGATAATTTATGGCTGAGGTTCAAGGTTTGCTTCGCCAAGGCAGGAAATAAAGACTCAGAAAACACAAATCTAGTTTTTTTGGCATCTTTGTGTGTTCTGGCTGAATGTGTCAAATTGTTGGATTTTGTTATGATTATGACTGACTTCTGTAAATAATGTCTTATTTCACCCGCTAGAAATGAAAAATCAAATTATTGTACTCTCTATCATTGATCATGTGAGTGTGAGGCCAACTTTTTGAAATAAGCTGATGATTTGCAATGCATTTAAATTGAATTGGATTCTTCTTAAGTGATGATTAAGCTACGATGCATCCACACCAAAACTCGAGAACCCGGAGCCGCAATCTTCGGAACAGCTTGTTCATTCTTTGAAGACCGTCGGGCGAAATGGGAGACAACCATATAGGGTTTTCCTCTACAAATTGTTTACCTTCTCCCAGCGTCTATACTATTAATATTTATAGGCATTTTGCAATCTCAAGCAGCGATTCTAGTAGAGCTTCTGTCTGTGTGTGTGTGTGTCTGTGTGTGATTGAGCGAGTCCCTTAAACTGAAATGATTTACCTTACCATGTTGTAAATTTGTTGCCTACATTATCATTAACTTCTAAATTGTTTCGATCACTCATGTTATGCATTGGATTTTTCTTCTATTCTAATTAGACAGGAATGTGCTAAAGAAATCAAAATCTTGCATCTTAACGTTGCACCGTGTCAACGACTTAGAAGTAATACTCTCTTAATAAATAAAATGGTTATGTTTTATTAAGCATATAGTATAGTTCAGTCAATTGCTGTTGTAATTCTTTGTACTGTATCACATTTTAAAGGAAAAACACTGCTTTACATCCATGTTTTAATGTACATGTATTCAATTGTACCGCATTGAGCTCTATTGAGGAAATGTGTGAATGCGAAATTAATAAATAAGCCTAAATAAATGGATACTGAATACAGTTTCTTGCATTCATGCAGAAATATGTCATGAATTTGTCCATGTCTTGTGTGACGGGTTGTGGAGTTGGCAAAACTCACTAAGAGGTTCCCCATTTTGTTGTATGGGCCCAATATCATCTTGATGAGATAGTGTGCCTTTGTCAACAAATGTTTCTCCTGCCACACGCATTTTGTACTTAATGAATGAATGCCTGTGTTTTGTCTGGCCGCTGGGTCTGGTCTGACAGTCGGGGCCCTACACCAGTGTGGATCTAGCCGAACGTGTTCAACGTTAGGAGTTTTAAAAGTCTGCTAGTGTGGATTATCCTATCAATGATCAACAAATGCCACTCGCTTGTAAATAAAGACATTTACTTGTAGGTACTTAAGACAAAAAACAAGTCACAACGTAGTTGGAAATGACATGGAAACTTCTTGAATTTTTTTGTTTTGTTTATTATCAATCATTATTAAAAATTTAGTTTTCCCTTCACATCAATATTTACGAAATGGGGACTGATCATACACACATTTTATATTTTAAAAAAAGAAAAAAATCAGGCAAGGCCTTTTTTATGATTGTTACAAATACAACACATAGTGTTTGGGTACGTCCATAAAGATTCAACCGCCAAGAACCTGTCCAACAGAAAAGTTTATCATGGAGTGCCATAGATTTACACACCTATTACTATATCATGTATGACGTCATAGAAGCGCCCCCCCCCCGACATGTTGGATTGGTCTTCTCCAAGTCGTTAAAGTGCTAGATTATAATTCTCCTGCGTTCTCTATGTGCACCACAAATTACTTCTGGCTCTAGATTCCTAGCGCTTGAATCTTTCTCTATGGACGTACCCTTTGGTGCATGGGGGCTTTCATTGTACATTTAGTGAGTACATACTTTGAAAGCAATTATAAACATAGACCATTCATACTACACATAATACTCAACAGAAAGGTACAGAAGCTGTAAATGTACATGTTGTGGTTGCAAAAATACAAATTACTAGTGCTGGCATAGATACCGAAAATAAACAAGTTAAACCAAAACAAATCAAAAATATATTCACATTTCGACCATTCATCACCAAAAAAATGACTGAGTATTCAAATTAATTTAACTTTACTTCATCACACAGCGCCATGTTACAAACATGAATTTAAATGCTGCTTGCTACTTTATTAAATTCAATACAGCTAAATATGTTGAAAACAATATATCTTGACTGCAAACTGCAATGCTTTCCTTATGCTATAATAGTAATATAATAAATATGCTACATAACGGTACTGAAATTATTGTTTGAAGTTTGAAGTTGCGAACATTCATTAGTCTAGTTCAAGATCTTCAAGGCAAAGGGCTAAGATGGTGGCTCGGCCATTTATGACATTTCAAACAAAGTACCAACAGGTTGAAAGCAATGAATATAAAATATCAAAACACATACATTGTATATGTCAAATTTGACTTTTAACATCTGGTGCAAAATGGAGGTTTGGGGAATTCAGAGAAAATCGTTGTGAATGACAACCAAACACCATTTTTTTTTACAAATTCTTTGACGGAGACTGAGGGTTTTTCATCTCTTTCTTTCTCTCTTACACAAACACAACTACATACACATGCTGTGACATCCCAATCTCTATCAATCATTCTCTCTCTTTTATCCCTTTACAGGCACCTTCTAGTGAATTGATATTTTACTGTTCACTGTATTTTTTCCCATCAGAACCATTGAACTTTTCTGCCATGTGTGCACATCTTTTCAGTTTCATGTGACATGATTAAAGCAAATAAAATAAAAAGCTATGGTACTGTGAATAATGAGGCAATAACGAAGCCAAATGTCAATTAAAATAAAAGGCTGAGTGCAACTAAGCTTAAGAATACACTTCTTTTAGTTTAACAGTTATCTATACATTTCAAATTCATGTATCAGTATCAATATCATTCTTTGTTACTACAGGAACAGTTTAGCGAGTTGTCAATAACGAGCATGCTCATGCACACAATAAGATATTATCATCGTTGTCGTAGTACTAGTAAAAGACGTTGCCTTTCAAAAACAAGCTCTATTCGTCGTAAGCATTTAATAAATAAAGCTGTACTGTAATTTAGGTTGAACTCTTTGCACCAGGCAATGAGCTGGATAAGTAAAAAAAACCAAAAGAGTATTTGGCAGTGCCATCTAGATTTGGATTCATATTATCTATTCATTAAATAAAGTTTTAGTTCTAAGTAAGTTCTATTCATGGTTTACCCCATGGCAACTGCCAACTTACCCAGAAATAAAAAGTCAACCAACATATTACAAACTATCACTTCAAAATCTGTCAATCAATGAATGGTTTAAAACACACCTTTTGTAGCATTGTGTGAGTGTGAGACCTAAAAAGTGCTTGGTCATCTTCACATGTTCCAGAGCAATCAACACACCATAACACTGTTGAAAAGGAATCTTTCAATAGGAAATGCATACCCAACAAATGTCAAATGCATAAAAACGAGTCAAGCTGTTTAGCCGCAAAAAAAAATGAAATATATATATATAAGATCAATATCACCACTCATCAGGACTGTAGCAAGCACACATTATCCAGCCCTATGCATTAGTTATATATTATACAATACAGAGACGGCAGTGAGAAAAAAAACACCCTCAGCACTCATCTCTATCAAACAAATTCATATGCAAACATTCATGTGATGTCTCTCTCAATGGCAATACTACTACATAATAATATGGTAATTGTTGGGCTGTGGGGGACTAAGACGCAGTATCCTTGCTTTCCAGTCTCTTGGTTTTGGTAGTGTAGAAGAACATTTGTAGGATCTCCTTCTCCATGACAGGAATAGACCTGAAGTGACTGGAAACAGCCTGTGGGGACAAAGTGTGATGTCATGAATTCATTATTAACAGTTTCAGTAGGGTAAGGACTATTTCATTATAGGCTATGCATTCTTTTTTACAATACAAACAAGAAAGAAAAATGGAGTAAAACATTTAACTAAAACTTTATGAAGTAAAGGATAGAGACATGAAAGTTTGTGTCTGTGGCAACTTTCGTGTGGCCTTTACAAAACAAGGTCTTTGGTACAACACACCAATGCTATTGCTATACTATAGATGCACTACATGTGTACTACACATACAACTGACTTTTTTACCATCATTAATTGACATTTGCAGTATACACTAGGGAATGATACCCACTTTTTCAATTTTCAGTTTCTGATATGTGTGCAACTTTACTTACAGTGCAATTTGTATCTTCTTACAAAGAACTATAATAATAACCCATTTTATTTTAATGGCAAACTGAACATCACTAGTACCCCAACAATGGATGCTGATCAATTAATTACGTCAAAGTCATCTGAAACTGAAAAGAAAGCAGAATTTTTCTTACATCAGCCAACTGAGCTTTGCTAAGGCCTGGTCGAGTGTTGAGCTTGTAATGACGTTTGTACTTGCGAAGAGTTGGCATGGGCATCTGGTAGAAGTCAATCTGTGGGCATAGTTCAGCATTTTCAGATTGAAAAAAGGATGTTTTAAAAAATACAATAATCGAAACAATTTTTTTAGAAACACGTGCACGAGACCAATAGGAAAATTGATCACATCACAGTTATTATACATATATAGAGTTCACTGAACTAAACATCTAATGCATACCTATCGTAACAACTCTCTCTGCTCCCCATACATGGAGCAAATCTGCATCAAGATTGTATTTTTGTACTGTATGGTATACACTTTCTTTATCCCTTCTCCGGGAAATTTGCCTTAGTGTTATGAGCTCCGCTTTTCGCTGAAGCCAACACACAGTCGCCACAGAGCAGCGCCTATCGGCCATTAAGATGTCAAGTTATCAATCAAGACGACCAGTGCAGGGGGGCGGGAGATTTTTTCACCTAGCAAGTTATGACAGTTGACAGGTTTCACTTCTGATGACTGAATGCCCCTTTTTTCTTTCAAATCAGGGGTGCAGTTTATATACCGGAGCGCTTTATCATCAGAACATAACGGAAAGTGCTATTTTTATTGTGTTCAATGTATGTATCTACTACATACGTCCACACAGTGAAATGAAAGGTGATACAAAAAACAATTTGAACAAGTTGTCATCACATTTCCTTGTCCACACTGAAACATATGTTTAAACAGACATTACCATTTTCACAAAATGCATGAATGTTGTTCTTTTTTAATTGTTCAGCAACTTCATACAGCATCTCACCTCAACAACCTCTTCCTCCCCATCTTGAAACCCTTGATCATCCTCGCTGTCTTTGCGCTTGCGCTTTGTCCGGACATTCTGGATTTGAGTCTTGTGATAGTCACAGATGTAGATGTGAGGACTCTGTAGATGCAAAGCAACAACAAAAATGTCAACTTGCACTTGACAATGAAAAATGAAGTCATGACAGAATGTTCTGAAAAATGTGACTGAAATGCCAATAGAAAAATATCTGGCCACATAGAGGGCTGGATGAAATCTTTATGGCAATATAAACATGGTGGGTAGGGGAAGGGGAGAAGGCCTACTTGTCATTTGGCTACTAAAATGTACAGTACAGCAATAGATTTAAAGAACCTATTTCTTTGCCGACCAACCACATTTTACCAATCAAAAAGAAAGAAAACAAACATAAAAAAAAGAAAAGAATTAGTTATCATAAATAAATAGACAACATACCGGAAAATGATAATTGATGATATTTTGCTGATTTTAAAAAGTTGGAATAGAATAATTCAGATGATGCCACCTTGTCATCACACAGTTTAATTGTTTACAAATTGGTATTAAATTTATATTCTTATTACATAAAGCAGGACTTTGACGAACTTTGGTGAAAACCGCATCCATTTTGGTGCAGTATTAACGGAGATCTGCTTTGAAGTTCAAAGTTTGCCTCTAAATTATATATAGATAAGAGGCAAACGGATGTAAAGAACTATGGTTATAAAGAACTGTTTTCTCTTGCCTGGGGGTGTTCATTATATCAGTATCAGTGTTCCACTGAACCTCTTTCTCTTGATTCCTCTCATCTAATTCTTTGTTCAGAACAGCAACTACATCTCGCATAATAATTCCTACTTAATCACACATGCCATATTTTCTGAATGTTCTTTCTGAAGTATGTTTTATGTAGGATGCATTCTCTAAATTTGTACCAAAAGTGTCTATGCTACTTCAGAAAGGGTGTTGGTAAGATCAAATGTTCAGCTTAAAATCTGATTCAATCAGCCTAAACAGATTCAAATACATGTTCTTCACTTCATCAACAATCATAAGAATGATATGATATCTTACCATTTCATCCCTGGAGAGCTTCAGTTTGCGGGCTTGATTCTGAATGCGTTTGCTGTAACTTGCATTGCCTGCTTGCCGCTGACATTTCTCGTTGTTGTCTATAAGACAGCACACCTGGTCATGGCCTGTGCGACTGTCATCCTCTGTGCTGAAGCCATTTGCACTAAAATTAAAATACAAAAAGAGCTTAATAATCTTAAGACTATATCTAGAATTCATTATATGATTTATATAAATATACAGGGCCTACTGAAATAATGAAAGACTAACAATCACAACACAGTAGACACAGAAAGTGCATCATGTACTCATGTTCAAGGCTATACTATACAATAAGTGAGCAAGCATGCACCCACACCTGATAAATGAGGAGGTGCTTCATGGTAGTTATGATGACTCTAAAAAAAAGTAGTTGAGAGTTAGTTTGAACTAGGATTGTACTTTTTAACTAGACTGTAGACTAAAGACATTAACATAAACTACACTTTACCACAAAACCATAGATATCATAGATCTAGAATCTTGACCCATTATGACTACCATGTATTGATTCATTCAGACTCTTAACAATAATCTACAACTTTTACCACCATGTCCATGTCATAAGACTGGATCTAGGAGTAGAATCTAGGGTCTCTAGGTTTAGAACCCTACAATTAATATTAAGACAGAATCTGGAATCTAGAATTATGTTATATTTCTAGAGATCTTCTTCTCTCTACTAGATCTACTACTACTACTGTTTATTATATCGTCATGACATCATATATATCATATATAGATCTCTAGATCTAAATTCTAAGTGATGAGAGACATGGACCAGATATATACGATCTAGAGTAGAGTCTAGAGGCCTGCCTTGAGTCTAGATCTAGCTAGAGATATAAATTATCAAGATTATAAGATATTCCTAGTCTACAGGATAGGCCTAACCTCTAGACTCTAGATACAAGATGAATGAATTAGAAAATGTCCTGTTCAAAACAACTTGATTGATAAAACCAAATGATAATATACAACAACAATGGATTATTAATGGTGGAATATTCTCATTCATTCACCACACACAAAACAAAGTCAAAGGAAAATAGAATTTCCAGATGAGAATTTTCAAATTTTGCTCTGGTCTTATTCCAGATCTCTAGATCTATCATCATCATCTGATAATCAACAGGAATTCAAAACGATTCAAGACTTCTGCAGACAGCAGTAGATTTCTAGGCCTTCAGTACAGTCTTCAGTCTAAATGAAATGTGTCTCTCGATCTCACCTTGTTGTCGGAGCTTTGCCACCCGGGTTGAAGGAATTCGTCTGCATCTTCGTCTACCGTTATTCTAGTAGCCCAATTGTGATATTGTTAAAACGACAAGGCTAATATCAATGGCAGTGGATGATTTACACGATTTTCGTTGGACGTTTCTGTCTTTTTTAAAGATCTAAGATCTTTCTAGATTTGAGTCCTACGTCGAAAGTGACTTGGTGAGGATCCACTGTGTCCTCAGTCTCAGTCTCAGCAGAGGGAAGTCCGTGCTCTGTGCTGTGTCCGTAGTCAATTTGTATTTCAACACACTACACACCAAAACAACGCAACCGGAAATGACCTATTTTATTTCGAAAATAGGCTAGGCCTAGAGAAGACCATACCATTACCATCATACCCTCCGGTCCGCTGTGTGTCAGTCAGTGTCAGAGAAGGGGAAAGTTTTCGAAAACAATTTCATTTAGAAATACTATCAACTTCCCACGTTCTACGGACGTTCCAGTCTAGATTAGAAATGGACTCTTTCTAGTTTTAGACCTTTGTTTTTAAAGGCCTTTCCCTGTATGAATTTATATATACCCAGGCTATTTTAGTAGTAGTAGTAGCCTACATGTGTCGACCAGTGTAACTGGAGTCCATTACAAAATTGCTTGGTTTTTGTTACTGGGAGTACCGTTATAGGACCTACATGTATTTCATGTCCTTAGTCAAAAGGAAATAAATAATATGTATTGTACCACAAGGCAATGACGTTTATATTCTTCGTCGCTGCTGCCTTCATCGTTATGAATATAACTCGAATATTGTTTGTTTTTTCTTCTTTCTTTACCCTTCCTTTCTCATGGCATGATCTGGGACCTCAGAGTAGAACCAGGAAAATAAGACATGATAATCGGTTGTTGATTAAACGAGCCGTTCTTTTTAAGTGACTAGATCTAGCCATTAGCGATGCACATAATGTTTATTCATGTTGAGTTTTACACCCCTAGCGACACAAGTTTAGAAAGAGACCATGTGGGAGTCGAGCCCAGGTCGCCTGCTTGGAGACCAAACATGAACTAGCACTAGCACTGGGCATAGAACCCCACAGTCTTGCGGGAATACCCCCCTTTAGAAGTCTAAAGCCATTTTGTTTCTTTTTTTACTATCGACTGCATTATTCACGGGTGGCGAAAGTGCCCGTCCCCATTTTCCATTGTTCCAAAATTACGAAACATTCAGAACATATCTAGATAGATCTAGATTAGATTCTAGATCTATATGATCCAAAAGTGGTTTCACGTTTTTTATTTTTCAAAAATTATACATGTAGTTTTTTTTGTACACACAATAATGGATTTTTGGTGTGATAGTTTTTGAAACAACTACGATTACGATCCTTAACGATGAACTTTGTAATGATACAAACAACGTAAGCTGGAGCTTTGCATTGACCCCTGGCGGTCCACTCTGGTGAGTGACCAACACTGCCAAGTTAGACATCAGTGAATGGTGACGCCTCTTAGAATACGGTACCGGTACTTAGATCCTGCGGCCGGCTGGGTCTGGGAGTGTTCGGGGTCGTTTCCCACATTGACGAAGCAGTGAGCAACTTCAGTTTGGAAGGCATTCATTAAATGTTGAAGTGGCTTCTTTTTTTAAATTGTTAGCATGGTGCAGTGGCGACGATACCATTCCCATAAATAGACAATAGCAGAAGGAATAATTGTTTTTAATTGATCAATTGTTTTTAAAAATAAAAAGCAGAAACCAGCAACAACACAAAGGGAGACAAAGAATTAACACGGACATTTGCCTGATCGACAACTTTTCATTTATTTGTAAAATGTGTTGAACGTCATGCTAGTTAACGTAGCCTAGCTGAACAAAATTATTCTATTGGTCTGGGCCATATGACCTTTGAAAAATAGGCATACCCAATTGAAAGTAAAAACCAGATGGACAAGTACATGTTGTGTGTAATAAATAACTTATACATGTACAGCGCTTTCCCACGCTCTACAGCAAGCTCAAGGCGCTGTACAACCACTGTTGTTATTACCCCGACAAACCTGATTCATTCCAGAGCCCTCTCAACCTCCCACTCAACCTCCTGGGAGGCATACTGGTAGTGCTGTCTGGTCGGCGCCCATGTCAAAATACTAGCAAAATCTTTTGCTGTGTATAGTCGGGTACCCATTCTACACCTGGGTGGGGTGAGAAAGTGTGACAAAGTAGTTTTTCGAAGAGTACACCTGTTGGTTTGGGATAAGAAAATACTCTCAAATCCAATTCGAGTCGGCACGGCCGAGATTCGAACCCCAGACCTTTGACTCGTGATGCGAACGCACTGACCACCAGATCACGATACATGACACAAAACACGAGATGAATTAAGTAGGCCTATACAAGTTACAAGACAAGTTCATAGAGTTGCAATGAGTTGAAGACTTTATTTGAAAACGACTATGACTAACCGGTAGCTACAAGTGTATTTTTAGTGCACCGGTGTGGTTTGTGGGTTATCATCATGAATTACATAAGCAAGCAACATTAGAACAGCTGTAATAAATAGACCAAAGGAGTGAAATACAATTCATGCATACTTATATCAATATTTTGACAAGTAGGCCATACGTAGGTCTAGATAGCTTAACTGGGGAAATAATATCACGCATAATGGATTTTGACATGATGAGGTCTTTTTAAAGGATTTTTGTAACTCAATATTCAAAGCAGTATCAGCTTAATAAGGCCTACCGGTACACCTTTAAGAAGACAAAACAACTTTTAAGAAATAGGCATGGATCTACAAGCAAGCATACACCAGCTTACTGAGCAAACATAATGCACCAGGACATTGCGCTTCAGACTTTTGAATTTTGTGGCATCTATTCTCCAATAATAACATGAAAACTTGTCCGAATACATGTACTTTAATGGATATTGACAGTTCTATCAAATCATGAATTTAGTCTAAATGTTGCCTATCATCACCAATCATTCTGATCTAATATAGGAATTAAAACGCAGAGCTCTTCTATTTCTAGGCTTTTCAGTATGGGCACAAAATCTGTTTTAGTGCGCCCTGACTTGTATGTGGACCGCGTGGGGTAACGAGTTTGGTCTCCAAGCGGGCGATCCGGGTTCGGATTCCGATACGGGCATTCTGAACACGGGTCGCGTGGGCAGATTTCATTGCTGTCCACCCCCGTCCTATGGGAGACGGGCGTTAACACGTAGGTCCCACCCCATGTGTGATCTCGTTAGTGGTGTAGAACTCAAAGTAAACTAAAGCTTGATCTTGTGTTGCGTCAGCGGTGGAGTAATGGGAGATGTGATGATGACTGTGAATACTGTGATGTGGTTTCAACAGCTTTCAACTGTAAAACGAGTGTCTACAAACAGTATCAGGACTCTGCGGACAAACGGAAAGTTAATCGTGAGCATTGATTGGTGATACATTGTAAGTGCAGCCTACATGTAATACAATGTATTGACAACGAATTTCCTCATCCAACATGATAATGATGGCAACGACAACGACGTCTGGTTAAGTAAATAGGTGTACTCATACATGCTTCACCTGGGGGGGGGGGGGGGGGGGGGGGGGGGGGGGGGGGGGGGGGGGGGGGG
>JAUELK010232963.1:0-18062 GCA_031471215.1 Gastropteron pacificum | reverse complement strand
ACTACTACTACTACTACTACTACTACAACTACTACTACTACTACTACTACTACTACAACTACTACTACTACAACTACTACTACTACAACTACTACTACTACAACTACTACTACTACTACTACTACTACTACTACTACTACTACTGCTACTACTACTACTACTACTACTACTACTACTATTTCATCTACTACACCTATTCTTTGACTTGTGCAGGGTATGCAGTCAGAACATTTCCTTGCTGAGAGACCGCCTGGAAGTTTGTCCCTTTGTGACGTTCCTGTGTGGAGAGATCACAGCAGCCTATCAACACTTGTTTACTCTATGTCAGCCTCCTGACCCTAACTCTCTGGTGAGTGGATAGAATTAGGGGGGAAGGGGGGGGGGGGGCAGACTGAGAGAATTGGGTGAGGGGTGGAGAGAGAGAGTTTGGGTTGGAGGAGGAGTGAGGGGTGGTAGGAGGGAGAGAGGGGTGGTAGGAGGGAGAGAGAGAGATAGACAGGGACGAAGGGCAGGATGGACAGCGAGAGGGAGGCAGAAAGGAGAGAGACAGAGAGCTTTTGAGAGAGTGAGATATATAAAGAGACAAAATGTAGAGAGATAACTGCAGCCTATCAATACTTGCTTACCCATTGTCAGCCTCCAGACCCAAACTCTTTGGTGAGTGGAGAAAGGAGGTCTAAGATTTTCGTCACAATTGCTTTATTGCTCAAGAAGTTAGTGATAAAAAGAGATCCTTTTGGAGGTGAAAAAAACACCACATCTTTATCAATTTACAAAAAATGTGATGCTATTTTATTGAAAATAGATTGAGGTATACCTTGACTTTCATCCATATTTTGAAACTGCACAGTATACATTAGATATTCTGTAATTTCAAGGATTGTCTACCAATGTTACACAGATCTAGAGGTCTTCTTCTTCTAGTAACACAATTTGTCCAGAATCAACGTCGTACCTAGCAATACATGTTCAAGGTGAGAGCAATGCAATTTATGTTTTTCAAATAGTCTGTCTATGTCCTTTTTTCCGCAGTCCCAGGGAGATGAGCAGCTGTTTACCAAGTCTGTGCGACTGCTGGGTTTCCAAATGAAGGTGTTGGTGGCCTTCCTCAGGGACTTTGTCAACTACTTGGGGAGTTGTGAGATTACAGTGCTGCGGCTCTTACTTACACTTCACAGGTCAGTCTCTTGGGTTTTGTTTTATGTATACATATTGCAGCAGGGGAATGATATTGCTTTTGGACTTCTGACAGTACACAGGGGTGTAAAGCTCAAGTTAACAGATTTGCTACCATTAGCTGCTCTCAGCGGCACAGTACATATCATCTTTTGTTTCACGAAGATTTCCTCGTACAAGTTTTTACCCATGGTGATATTCTTCATTCAATTATCTAAAATCTATCATACTGATACTTATAGTCTCAAAATATTTTTCCACAGATACCTGCCCCCTTCACTGAGTGCCGGTAGCCTAACCCCGGGTCAAGAGTCTGAGGTCAGGGGTCATGTGACCAACGCCTCAGCACCCATTCTTTCCCACCTCCTCAGCAGTAGAGCTTTCCGTACAGCGGTTGTTAACCACTCAGACACAGGTGATTTGTCATTGTGTGCCTGCTTAGTATTATTCATCTGCCTTTACTTTATAGTAGTTAATGTGTTGGCCTCTCAAGTCAAATGTCTTGGGTTTGAATCCTGGGCATTTAAAATTGAATTGGATTTGAAATTATTTTCTTATCCATCACTACTTGTCCAAAAATGACTAGATCTTTTGATTTTAACTTTTAAGGTCCCATGCAACAAACGCAGAATGAGACTTAGATGATGTTTCTTTAACTTCAACTTTAACATTTTATTCGTATATTCTGACTCATTAATTTCAAACATAACAAAAATTCATTCTTCATTCTCTGTCCCTCAGTGAAGTCCAAGGAGGAGAACTTGCCCTGTCTCCTGGTACAACTGATGATTCTGGAAGTGTTGCCTAAGCAAGATGGTAACTGACTTGAACATTTTTGAAGATTTGAAGAAAAAACATCTTCAGCTGAGCTCTAGCCATCACAATGCACTAAATATAGCCACAAATATTGTATGCTACTGCTTTGTGTTTCTCTTAAACTTGAAACCATGTCAACAAGGTTTTAAATCTGTAGTTTGTAAAAGACATTCTCCAAATGATGTGCTTGAAATGGCAAATATAGGAAATCTTTCACTAAACATTAGTGTACATACACTTGTAATTTTATTTGTGAATATCAACAGAGATAATTACAGTTTTGTGCTGCAATATCTAAACCCACCTCAACAACGGAATCATGAAGACTCCTTTTCCCCATTTCAACCGTGGATTGTTCCTTTTAAGGCTTAAGACGCACCTTGTTAACATGTTCTTTGGCTAAATATCTCCTGCCTTTTGTTATGTAGATGTTTGTGATGGTGAATGAGAGGCGATTGTGTGTGACTGAGGCGTGCAAGTTCTCAAAATACAATAGAAAGCGGTTTGGGCCCACAGCGATATAAATGATATTATTATTATGATCAATTCTCCCCCAGATGAAGTGATCAAGTTCTGGCTGCAGCCTATAGAGCACAATGAACGAGACCCCTCGACTGATCTCCTGTCTGCCATTTTCTACTCTGTCAGAAAATGTAAGTACAACCTGTCTTGGAATGGTTTCTGACTTGACATTGTTTAAACTCTGTAGGAAATGCACTTATATTTGTCAGTGGAAATACTGTAGGTCTTGGTTGGTACATGTGTCATTCTTCTGTGTATTTTTGATACATGTCATACTTGAGGTACTGGTTTATTTTTTTGGTAACATTTCACACTTGAGATACTGGTTTAATTTTTGGGGTTACATTTCATACTTGAGATACTGGTTTATTTTGTTGGTTACATTTCATACTTGAGGTTGAGGTACTGTTTTATTTTATTTTTTTTACATTTCATACTCAAGATACTGGTTTATTTTTTGTTGTTACATTTCATACTTGAGATACTGGTTTAACTGCCCTAGGACAAATCTGTAGACTATTGTGTCTATGGATTAAACCTCCCTGTGCTACAAAAACGTTTCCATCCATAGTGGCATTGTAAATGCACATACTTAATGTAGTATGAACATACTTGTGCTGGAACGACATACAGGGACCTGCAGCTGTCACTTTCCACTAGACTGTCATCCTTTTCTACTACGTCTTTTGATTGTCTATCACTTTATTGTGACTGCTTTTCCTGGTGAGAACAGAGTTAGTCCATTCCCCGGTGGTCCGACTCTGTTTGTGAGAGTTTTTCTCCACCCACCCTGTCATAGATGGACATTAATCTCAAGTCCCATCTCTTATATGATCAAGCTGTGTTGCTAGGGATGACAAAAAAAAATACTGCCTTACTATTTGAAGGGATTAATTTAATTATGTTATTCTACAACACAAGATGAGAATATCTTCTTTATCACTTTTTTGTATTTTTTATGATTTCAAAATAATCACTCAGTCCACTTATATGGCACTTTCCCTTGCCCCACTGCTGGCTTGATGCACCCTGCTTGTGCATCATATGATTAGTGTTAGTGCGCCAACATTTACATGCATCTTGCACACAAGACCCTAACTGAATATGACTACACCGTTTTCTGTAATTTACTCTCAAACAGGTTGGGTGGAGATGCGAGTCCCAGTAATGCTGCCTGGAGTCATGGTATCAGGAAAGGCACAAAGGTGAGCAAAGTGATTTAGATTTTTTGTGAATCTACATAAAAAATACTGAATAAGAACAAAATAGTGATTCTTCAGAGACCAAGAAATTGCCATTTTGAAGTTTCTTCAAAAACATGTTTCCACCTATGCTTCGAATTTCCATGATTGAATATTTCGGCTTACAAAATGAACCCTTTATTGCAAATGTTTATATCTTTTCACTTTGTTGTGTTGAAAGAATTAAGGAATAGATCAAATGGTTGATTTTTTTGTAATTGAAAAGAAAAATAGCATATCTGTTTTTAAAAAAACCCACATTGTATCCATTCACATAAATGATAGACATGACTCCAATACTTGTCAAGGTAAACATGTTATAGATAATGATATTCACGATCATTGATGATAAGTATACATATTGTTTTTTCCAGCCCTGTCAGCATGTACGAGCACATAGCCACCCATATATGTGGCTATGTTGGGGCTTGCAGAGAGAGACAGTTTGCACAACTGGTGGGTCACATATGATCGTAATTGTATTGTAGACACTTTCTTCATCCCTTTTCGGGGAAATTTGCATTGTGAGCTCTGCTTTTTGCTGAAGCCAATACGCAGTCGCCACAGAGCCTCGCCTTCGCAGTATGTCGATATTTACACACGCTTTGTACGTGTTGTTTTTTTTGTCATACTTTTATAGAGATATTTTCGTGTTCTCAAAATGGAACACAGTGTGCATGAAGGGTAAATGACTTTAAAATCGAAAATCAAATATCAGAATCAGAAAGCAATAGGCCTAGAATGGCTATTACGTCTACAAAATCTGGCAGAACCATGTCCAGTCTAATTTTGGCTCATTGAATCATGTGTGTTTTTTTTTTTACTTATATAAAAGTATGACCCCAAAACAGAACACGAAATATTTCTCTATATTTTTCTTTCTAAAAGTGTGGACCTATGTGCGCTGGTTTGGAAATGACACATTTTTTCCGCCCCCCTGTTCCGTTTACAGAACACAACATATTGCGAAGGTTAAGTGGGTTCATTATCCATCGTTTTCAAGATGAAATTCCCCTCCTCCCACATTAACACATTTTGTCATTTAAAAAAAATAACAATCAGATTGCAATTTCCTTTGGCATGTCATGACATTGGATGCATAAAGTATTTCCAATTCTAATTCCAATATTGTTATATATTATGTAATAATCTTTATGATATTTTGGTCACAAAAATTGATCAGCTTTAAAAAGCATCTATATCTACTGCCATAATTTCTGATGTCTTTGCTGTGACTACAACATAATTCATTTTGAGTTTTGTATTGATAATGATGATGATGGTGACATTGACAACAATGACACTTATACTGATGATGACAGTTATCATCATTGGTATTATCACCATTTATTATTGCCATTCTTCCAGGAGACAGTTCTGATGACCAATGCCTTAGGAGATGACCCGATGACACGCCTACTGGCCTGTGACTGTTGGTGTTTCCTGGTCAGGTGAGACACTAGGACTACCTCTCTGTCTGTTTAATTAGTACTTTAGTACGCTCACAGACAACCTCGTCTTCAGATTACTTCTTATGCCTTGGGATTCCTTGGGCAAATCTCCTTGTTAGAGTTTCTGTAACAAATGAAAAAAAAATAAAATAGAATGGAGTTTTTAGCCTTATTCAAGCCTTTGAAATGGAGGACTGTTGAGTGCTTTTACTGTGGTCTCAACCCTTTGACCTGTCTGACTTCTAGGCTCTACCAGGAGACGAGTCTCCAGCCAGCATAGCTCTCAGGGTTGACGAGACACAACACACAAGCAGAGAGAAGGGGGGGGGGGGGATCCCCCCCCCCCCCCCCCCCCCCCCCCCCAGCATCAGAGGTTGCACTCTTATGGGAGAGGAGAGTCTTCTTGTCTTCTTGTGTGTCAGCTCTCAAAGCAGTCAAGAGCAATCATATATCTTGTATGTCCTCTCTAACTGTTTAGAGAATTCACCTGCTATCAACTCAGACAAAGTCATCTGTTTCAAGAGTATACTGAGAAGACTGACAGTGCGTTAGTGAAGTATCTCGCAGGCAGCACCACCAGTATGTCCCTCGGTAAATTATGATAGTAATGCTTGGTTCCTTACGGCAAGGAATAAAGCACCTATGAAATGCCCGGTTGCTGTAGCGAGAAAAGGTGCTATATAAATGGTCTATCATTACTATTATTACGTCCATTATAATTAGAAGAAAATGCACAATTCAATGATCATCCATTAAATTGCAGGTACTCCACTGCCAGCCTGTGTCATGACCAGTTGTTCACACTAGCCAAAGCCTTCGTCAAGTTGAGAGGGACAAGTGGTTCAACAAAGAGAAAAAACAAAGCACACAGACTTCTCAATCTTATTCGTAGGCTGATCAGATTTATGGCCCCAGCAGATCAAGTAAGTGAACCCTTGTAATGTCGCAAGTAAAAGGACAGTAAAAATAGAAGTAGTAAACATTGTTGTGTTAGCTGAATGGGATAAAGACAGTGAAATATATTCCAAGCCACTGAAATCATTAGATGAATTCTAGGCTAATACAAGAAAAACTAAAGGAACCACCTTGACCTGACAGAAAACCTACCTCTGATGATGGTTGATTTAGACCTGAGGCTGACAATCAAGTCAAGATTTGAGTATAATAAGATTGCTCTTCTTTGTTTCAAGAGTATCAACTACACTGCACCAATATATTCCTGGAATCCTTCCTGTAACATAAATCTAGCATCAGCTAGAGACAGACAGTGAGAGATCTTGTCAGAGTGTTGGTGTAGGCGCGCCTACTGTGGTTAAGTATAAACAATTGACATGACACAAAAATTGTGATTGTCTTCGCCCCTGCCTTTTATGATCTATCACAAACTACTACTGCTAAGCAAATAACATATTATTCCTGGCCCAGCGGTGGCCAAATGGTTAACACTTTTAATACGCGGGCGACCCATTTTGGGCACTTTGACATGGGTTGTATGAGCAGTTAATATGGCTATCCACCCTCGCCCTATCTGAGACGGACAATATAACACAGATCCCACCTCAAACATATAATTCTGTGGCTAGGGGTGTAAAACTCAAATTCAAAAAGCATTATTCCAGGTGTCCCTAGTGAATGAGTTCCCTCCAGACAGCCACACAGACCTGTGGTCAGCTTTACCCTTGAGAGACCTGCACCACGATGTGAGTGGACCGGTCAAGGAGCAGATGGTCACTCACAGCATCAACACACTTACAGCTGAACAGCTACAAAACTCTCGACTGGTTAGATGATAATGATGTTGTGTTTTTTTCACTGTCTTTGTGTGTTGATTTCTTGGGAACTTTATAATGATGATAATAATGATAATGTTTTATTTCTATAGCGCACAAATCCACCTAGGTGCTCTAAGGTGCTAATGAAGATGATAGCAGAAAATTTCTCTAATTATACAGTATCCACCGCTTGTAAGTTAAGTGTTAACTAGGGTTAAAAGAACGGCTGATTGTTCTACACAAAGTGGACTTATCTACCTGCCAAGGCTGATGGTGACTAATCATGAACGTCCATCCTACAGTCGTGCTCTTATTCCCATCTATGCACAACATGAAGGTAACAATGAAAGTTGTTTATATGCCTACCATCAAGTGACTTTACCACACATGCACAAAGGGACAAAGTGGGAAGGGTGTCATTATAAATGATGCTACTGTTCAGGCAGTCTTTGGCCCACTTGAAACAGTTGTGTATTAGGTGTGGTTGACATGGTTCCATGACCACTGTTCCCACACTCATCTAATTATGGTGAACAAGTCGATGGATACAATCGATGATGTAATCAAACCATGGGTGTTATCGTTCTATACCATGACAGATTTCTGTATTAGCGAGTCTACAGCAAAAAAGTTTCTGTATTCACTCTCGTCAAGAAGGTGTAATGAAGTGCTTATTTATTTATTGAAAATATGACAAAAGTTAACATTGCATGTTGTGGGAACTTGATGGGATTTTTTTTCAAATTATGGTCTGAAATGCCACATCCTGGTACTGTAGAGGACCAATTTTTTTTCGCACGCCAACCATGGGTTTGGGTTCCACCCGCGGTTGTTTTCAGTATCGTAAAAAATGTGGGGATCACTTAAAATTTGATTTCAGTATTGGTGAGTTTCAGTTGTTAACACCCATGAATCAAACTCAAACTCAGTCCACTTCCCTTGACTGGCCACCACTGTGTCCACAGATGCAGTCCCTGAGCACACTAACAAGCCTCCTGTCTGCCTCGTACTCCTCCAACTGTGAAGAGAAAGCTCCCACACCCACCACATTACTGCCTCAACCTGACTACACCAAGAACCTCTCTACTCACACCTTGACACTTCAACAGAGGAAAACCCTGACAGAGACTGTGTGTAGCTTGTGGTCTCAACTTTCTGATCACTTCAGTGTTGGACACTGTGGTCAGAAGAGATTGTCTGTGTTACTGGATTTGACTACTAAACTATTGGGACCTGAGATGGAAGAGAACACTGCACTACAGGTATCTGTCTCCTTAATGTTATGTGTATGAATGTATGCTTTCAAAATGTTTAGTTCTCACAACAGTAGTCTACACTGATCAGTTCAGTATAGTATAGGAAATTGACATCAGAAAATGTATTTGTTTAACTGTATTTGACTGCTACACTATTTGGACCTGAGATGAAAGAGTGTGTTGCACTAAAGGTATTTATCATTATTGCTGTTATGGGTATGTATGAGTGCTAATACTATTTATTAACTCTAAAGTGAAAACTCACCTAGTAGTTCGCTGACCAGTTTATCCCTGGAGATTGTGGTCCATTCAGTATTTTTATGATGCTGTGTGACAAGGTAACTGGCGACCATCCAATCTAGATGCTTGGCAATTTTTGTTTTGTAAAAATAAACGAACCATCATGCTTGTTTTGGCTCTGTACATCCGTTCCTCTCTGCCACATACTCTGATGAAAATACCTAATGGAAGTTGTTTTGTCACTGATTTACCATTAATGTAATACTGCCCGAGGATGTAACTGTTCACAATCAGGCTTGTGTTTTGAGATATTTTTGTATGCCATCAAACTTGTGATCATGACACCGACAACATGTCTCTATTCTGTTTGCTCAGATAATAAGTACAGTGGACAAGTTGGACAAGCTCAACTCTGACCTAGCTGTGACGTTTGCTGGATGGCTGACCTGCTTGAAGAACAACTCAACACTTGCTCAGGTAGAACTGTGTATTCTTCGAAATAAACTGCATTGTTTCTAGCTTGAAAGGATTTTTGACAGGTCATTTTTCATATTCTTCATTGATTCGCATGTTATAATATTAGTTAGAACCTTGAAAAAGTACATAGTTTCCTACGAACATTCTATAATGTTGTTTTCTTTGTTTTGCGGGAATCCTTACGTACGGGCTGTAAGTTCTTTAATGTACAGCTTTAAGACACTCCAGATGGATTCAGAACACACTGCAGGTTTCCAAGTGCATCAAATGTGTAAAAATAACTTTTACATGGAAATTGTAACTCATTGTGCATCCATTAGCGTGTTGTGCATTTTGCATGATGGGCATTGAAAAGAGCAATGTATGTTGGTATAATGCATTATTCTTATCAGAGCTTTGCAGAAGCGGCTCATAACCTGCTGTGGCTACTCTACAGAACCAAGACGTTGCAGCAGTTTTGATGAAACTACTGAGACATGAAATGTACAGCCCCAGTGTTTTGGTCCATTTTTCATTTGCTTATTCTAGTAGTCTTAACACCAGAGCACTCTGATGGTGTCATCTAGTTTTGACATGGATTCTGTACAAATGTGTAGGTCCTACCTTGCTTAAATTGTGTCATTAGGGTTGTAACAACTCAACTCAAACAAACATGTCACTCCACAGAACCCAGACTTTGCAGCAGTTTTGATGAAATCATTGAGTGGACAAGTCTCCAGCCCGTGTGTATTGGTGCACCAGTCAGCCATGACTGCTCTAAGCTGCCTGATGTCTGAACCTGCTTGGGCCCATGTCCTATCTGCTCACGTAGATGACAGAATCAGAGAGGAATTGTGCAACTATAGACAACAGGTGAGGGGACATACTTTTACCAATGACATTTACAAAAAAACTTCTACAGGGCCCGATTATTTCAGGTTTTTCGCGTGAATACACTGATCGTGTTGAAAGAAAATTATTATAATGAACACAAATCGGGAGAAAAAAACACTTGTTTACTTACAGTTTATACTGCACACAGAAAGAAAAAAAAAAGATGTAAAGAAATCAAACAAACCTTGTTTGCTTTCGCGCTTTGGCAGGACCCCAACAACAACTCATTTGATGTGGTCAGTTATCTACAAAGACAGCAGGACAAGCCTAAGGAAGTTGTGACAAGTAGTACTAAGCCATCAGGTGAAGATTCAAACCCCAGCCCTGTGGTGTCAGAGGTGGATCTCACAGACAGTTTGGCAGTCTATGAGGAGGAGTTCATGGAGGATGCCAGTGATGCAGACTTGTGTGAGGTGAGATGTACCAATATCATTAGGATATAACAATAGCCGATTTATATAGTGTGTTTTCTCGCTTTAAAGCAAGCTCAATGTGTTTCATTCCGAAGCCATCTCAACCTCCTTGCAGGCATACTGGTATTGCTACCTGGCATGGATGTAAATGGTTCAGATCTAGTCTGAATTCAGATTTTTCTGGATGTAAATCACAGAAGAGAATCCTGTACTCTCAGTGTACAGATATTGTTAAATATTCCAGGTAGATGCCTCAAGACCCATAGGAGACGTCTGTGAATGATTGTCAGATTTGTTCAATATCTCCCGTTTACATCCCTGACCTGGTCAGTGCCCAGTCAACAACATACAGTGCAACCCCTCTATAATTTTCAGGGAAATTCGCCGTAGAGTTATGAGCTCCGCTTTTTGCTGAGACCAACAGGCAGTTCGCCACAGAGACCTTGCCATATTGTATGATCTGACATCTTTGCAAACAATTCTGTACAAAATGCAACAAAGTGATGATAAAACTATACTATCATGATATTGTAATTTTTTCTTGTCACCACCCCGAAACCCCTAGCCTGCCGAGAAGAAGCCTCGCGTGGGTGAGTCAACACAGGACACACAAGATTCAAACAACAAAGAGGATGAGCCCATAGGTGAAGGGAACGGACAAGAGTCTGCCTACCGAACCATCCTGTCTTCCTTAAAATCCCTGACCAAGACCATCCGAGAACGGTGTGGTAGAACCAAGCAGCCTTTGCCAACCTGGTTTGTGGAGGAGGCCAGAGAGCAAGTGGCACACATTTCTCAATGCTTGGACTCCCAAGATTGGTTTGACAATCTCAATTAATTGTGTTCATTTTCGTGAAAAAGGGTGCTGGCATTTGCTTCTTTCTGAATAGCAAGATGAGTATGCCCTAAATGTAAAATAACCATGGATCTGATATCAATCAGATATCTAGATCCACATTTAGATAAGACTAGCTGTGTGCCCGTTCGATGAATGGGTTGATACATGACAACTGTGAGTGCATGGTGCCACCTGAAAAAAAGAAAGAATTAGTAAGCATTGACTGTCAAACACATGGTATCACTCGTAAGAAAAGAATTAGTTAGCATTGACTGTCAAACACAGAGTATGTATGTGAACACTATTACATGAAAATAAGATCTAGATCTAATTTTGGGGCTACGTTCTGGCCACATCCGCAAGTCATTTCGCACTTTCGTTTTCACTTTCACATCTTGCGACTGATTAACAATACATTCTTTTGATGAGCGATAGATGTATACTATGTATACTACCAGAATGGAGGCACCTATGATGAAGAAAGAATGCGTTCTCCAGAAGAACTGAAGAGGTCTAGCCTAGAGTAGAGTCTAGATTCTAGATTTTGTAGAGTCTGAACTGACATGAAAAAATGGGGAAAGTGCTGATCTCGGTAAATTTCGACCCAACTAAATACTTGTTTCAATAATTCTCAGTAGATCTTGAGTCTAGCTCTAGAGGTCTGAATTGGCCTGATTCAACCTTCATCCCAATTTTTTCCTTCAGATTGTTTTTTTAGGGGCTGAGATCCTGTTTTTATTTATTTTCTAGAGTGGCAGGTCTGCTAGAGACTTGTTGTGGCAGTACATTGCTTCAGACCAACAGAAGGTAGTTCTGTCTCAGGATGTCTTCAACATGACAAATAGACTGGACCCAAAGACAAGGGGAAAAGACAGTGAGGGGGTAGAATTCGGGAGGGTGGGAGGGATGACATCTTTTGTAATGGACGATGACAGACAATTTCAGTTTCTGGCATACATGACCGCAGACATGCGACAGGACTTAGCTGGGTATGGGGAAAATGTTAATAATGGTCGCGGCAACCAACAAGACAAATAACTCTTTGTATCCTCTGATCAGTGTGCTTGTTATTGACAGTGAGGGTTCTGGCAGAGCAGTTTTGCATGCTTTTATTAGCAAAGAAACGCAAACATGCCTGTCAGAGGTACTGCATTTTCTAAAGGGCTGTATGGGGGACCAAAGGCCCAGTGTTTTCCTTATTGAAAAAGATTTTTCCAGAAATCTTTCCTGAGGTTGCAGTGAATCTCTGCGCGTTCCACGCTGCAGCTGCAGTAAAAAAAAAAAAAAGGTGTTGGAGAAGCATCAGGTGAACTCAGTGCAATGCTTTTCTTCGCCTTTTTAAGGAGATGCGAGACACTGCATCTCAGGAAAGATTTCTAGAAATCAAAGAGAAAATCTTTGAGACTGCACCACCAGTTGTCACTGAATATTTCAATGACAACTGATGGTCTATCCTTGACAAATGGGCAGCTCATTGCCTGACACACATACAACTATTACACATCACAACAACAATTACAAACCATTTAGAGAATTACCACAGTAATTTTTTTTTAAAACCAACTAAACATTCACACAACTCTCAAAGGAGCAATTTCGACACTGACTTAAGACACATCAAGACACACATAGACAGAATGTGCCTACATTACAATGCTATGTCCAACAACCCAGCTATTCACAACATGAAGAACACATTAATATCTTTTGGCTCTAAACTTGTTTTAGAGCAGTTTAGGCTATTCAAACATTTAAATGCATCATACTCTCCGGAACAAAATTTGGAAGACCCTGACACTGACATGTTTTCCATCACCAGTCTCTCTGATAATTTCTATACCTCTTCAACAAACAGTTGTTCTTGTGTTTTTTGTCTGTAGATTCAATCTGCCTTGTAGACATATGTTTGTCATTAGACAACATCTTGGGGCTGAACTGTTTGTAGGGGAAGACTGTTCAGCATCAAGGTTTCTCAAACATGGCCATTTGGCAGACGCAACTCTCTGCCCTGTACAGTCTTCCTCTACTTGCAGATCCATACCCAATGACAGGGTTTGTAGTGGTACTCAGGAGCAGAGATATCGCATGATCTCCACACTCACCGCAGAAATAAACTCTGTATATCAGGTTATGGGAGCTGATGTTTTTATGCAGCGGCTTAAGCAACTGCAGGAATTTTTAGGAAATCTTTCCTCATGCTTGATGTGTCTACTGCTTCCTCATCATTGGTCCTCCCTCCCAATGTATTCCCTTCCATGCCTGCGTCCAGTTCTGCAGCGTCTACTGTAAGCCCTACACTTACACCATCATCAGGTCATACCATGCGCCCATCACTGTTCTTCCCTCCTACTCCTAATGTATCCTCTCCAATGCCTGCGTCTAGTTTTGCAACTTCTACATGGCCGTCGTCATTCAAAAATGTAATGATGAAGTCCGTTAAAATCCGAGGCAGGCCAAGCAAGAAACAAAGTTTTACCACCCGCTGCTTCCAGAGAAGGCCAGCTAAAAAAAGCAAAACGTGTAACAGTTCTATCTTCACTGAGCATACTTTTTCAAGATACTTGCGTATGTGTGTGGAGGACACATTTGTAAATAATGTCTTCAATGGACAGTTGTTAATTGACAACTGCATGTTGAAAGACATTAATAACATTGATGATGATATCGTTACCTCGCAGCTTTAGTTTTGAGCACCTGAGTGTTACAAACCCTGTGCAACACTTCCTTGTGTGTGTACTTGTTCCTCACACCCCACTTATGTATATTACTAGTACTTAAAATCCATTTGAGTATTCTCATAATGTAGTGACGGAGGGTCAGTTATGAATTTGTCACTACCTTGTGTGTGTACTAAAATGTGTATTATTTATTTCTCAATTTTACTCCATTTCTTATACCAACATTGCCATGCCAATACCCTCACCATCATGTCCGATTTTTGTTAATACTGTACATGTAGTTATTCATTTGATTGATGATTGCTCTGTCATGTACTATGAATTTATGATATGTATCCCATGAATAAATTTGTTTTTGTTTTGCAATTTGATCTCATTCTCATCATGGTTCTACTTCATATTATTTGTGTGTGTGCGAGAGTCTTGTGGTTGTAGTTTGTTATGTGCATAGTGTATTTTTTTAATGAGTACAGTACATGCGTGTAAAGGCAGTAATTTTGAATAAACCCTGTACTCTTGGCATTCTAAACTTTAATTTACTCAACGCAAATATGACTGGCTGGCAGCCCACTTATAGGAGACAATAAATTTTCTTTAACAAACATGAACCTGTAAGTGTACTATTATTACTACAGTAGAACCTGCATAAGTCGACATTGCTGGGACTATTGAAATCATTATGAGAAAGTCGACATAAGAGTATTAAGAGTTTGCAGCAGGTTTGGAGGGGAACAAGGGAAACTTCTTTGTACAATGCATGGTTGGTAGTTTACTCAATCTATCGGTTCATGCTATTGTGACTATTTATGTCACTTTGCACTTAAGTTCATGTCGACATAAGAGAAAAGAGAGGTAAAAAATGACGACTTACTGGATGTCGACGTAGTAATACTGTATAGAGGAAAAGCTGGGAATTCCAAATCAAGTCGACTTAAGCCGAAAGTCGGGTTAAGAGACTTCGAGATATCTGGGTTCTACTGTACATGTAGGCCCTACAACTACAACCAAAGATGAAAAGACTTCTCTCTTTCTCTTTGTAAAAAAATGCATAGCCTGCTAAGCACGTCTCACAACACACAACAGCAGGATTGTTATCACTGAGATACAGACCAACACCTCTAGTCATACATACTTTACTTCCTGTTGTTCTTTGTACATATGTGCTGTTTGTAATTTGTAAACACTCTACCAAATAAAATGAATTTAACCCAACTGTTGAAAAAACAAAACAATCCAATCTACAAAGAAAATGTGAATCAATTATAACCAGATTGAAAATTGGACAAAGCTAACTCACTCACACACACACACACACACAGCATAATGATTACTGCACTTTCAATTTCAAAAGTATTTTTAGTGTAGTTTTAACTACTTTTGAAGAAAAAGTAGTCAGTAGTTATTCACTACTGATTTTAGTAGGTTTTTTTACAACCTTGCTGATTATCATTAATCTACAGGTGTGTTGTGGTGGCGGTTAGGCTGTAGGGCCATAGAACTTCACGCTACATGTAAACATGTATAGAAAAGTGAACACCCATTGTCTCTCTTGTGCGGGGCCATACAACTCACTACACGCTACACAGCACTCGCTACATGCTACATGCCTGTAGAAAGAAATGAACATGCTCATTTTTTTCTACACGTCTAGTTCAAGATCCGGGTTTTCATTATCCTATTAGTCTATAGGACGACTACAAAGAAAATTTAATTTAATTGGTGAGGGCAAGGCAAAGCGGGAACCTTTATGGCCTAGGGTATGAAATGTTCAGTGTGTAGCAGCATGTAGCGTGAAGTTCTATGGCCTGTCGGCCTACGGCCAACCCTTGTCACGCACTGACCGTGTACGTGAGGCTACTCCTCACCCCCGAAGCCTGTCGACTTCTCACGAAACTAATTTAAACAATAAGTTTGGTGACGTAATGTTGCAGATGTTGCCAGTGACTCAGAGTAAATTTAGACTTTTTGTGTAGCCTTGCTTTTATTGTTCTCATTGTATTATACAGTATTTTTCATTTATGAAATAAGTATGGCACCATTCAGTATAACATTTTTTTTCCCTTCTTTTCTGTAGGTAGTGTAGTAAGTGTAAGGCATATTATTTAATGTAGTTTCATTTGCACTTTTTTTTCTTATCCCATTTTGCCCATTTAGATTTGAATAAGGATTCCAATGCTTTTTACAAACTGATTTAATAATGGTAATGGCCTAAAACATAATTTTTACATTTCATAACCAACATGGTTGTTGTAGGCTTACTTACTATATCGAGCCAATGAACAGTGTAAATGGTGACTACGATGAGCTTAATGCTTGAATAGATCGAAAAAGACTTCTCTAATTTTATTTGTAAAACTAGATCAGCAAATACAGCTCCTTATTGATTGTGTTTCTGTTTGTTTCAATTTTCACCTTTTAAAGTTACTGTTACACTGGTTTTATTCAAATAACGTTGCATTGCAGTAGATTTTGTTTTCATGAAATAGCGTACGTAACCGCCACAATACAATAATGATAAGACGATGCACCGTGATCAGAAATCAAGAACTTTGTATTCACATACAAACGAATGTAAGTGAGTAAGTGCCAAAATATCTGTGTTTTTTCAATAACTGAGTACCACACATCGTAATTCCATACATATTCTTGAAATGTAGGACATTTTGTACGCTTTGTCTAAATTTCAATCAGAATGTTCAGACAATTCTTAAATAGCTCTAGCTCCAAAGTGTACTTTTGTCGTTTATGTTAGTATGTGATTCGGGTGACGACATTAACTGGTACCCGGTATATGTAACAGTAACACATAATGAAAAGTGTCAGGCCAGACACATGCCTGGTGTGTAAAACACGCCCTCGGTAAAATGAAATGATGATCAGTGCTAGCAGTCAATGTTTCCATCTCGTGAGTGCGTCAAATTCGAGATAGAATTCGTTACATAAGTCGAAAATAAAGAAGAAAAAAGGCAAACACATCTGTTCGTTATCGTTTGTTCGTTGCATGCATGATTTAAAAAAAATTTAAATAAAAAGAAGAAAAAAAACGGGCACGGAAATGTGTGTCAGTGTCACTTCGTAACAAGAGTGTTACATTCGTGCTCCAAGACAAGATCTTTCACTGTCTAGAGTCAAGAGTACACCTGGTGTTGGGTAAAAAAACCCACTCAAACCCAAATCAAGTCGACACATCCGGGATCAACATTTTCATTTGTCATATAAAGAATTGTGTCCTGTCATTACAGTCATTTCAATATATTCATTCTAGTACTCATAAAAATATTTTTGTTAAAGTTCAATTTATATATAGCACATCAGTTTTATTAAAACAATTCTAGTGGTGTCAAGAAGGTGCGTCCTGTGCATGCCGCACTCTCTCTGTGTGTCTGGTCATGATGCCTCGTGCTAGGTCAGTGAAGTTTTTCACACACCACCCATCTCTCCTGGTACATGTGGTTTTCTGGTGGGATAGAGAACAAACCATTGTTAGTCATCACATAGTGTAATGGCTTACTTATTCTTATAAATGAGATTACAAGATTCTGGCATTCCAAGATAAATAAAAAGTATGCAGGTCACGTAAAAGAAGACCACCCTCATGAATTTCTCTTTGTTAACAACATGAACATTCTCTCTCAGGTATTTTCAAATCATATATATATATTTAAGGTATTTTCAAATCTTATGTATATATATTTATAACATGTATTTTTGAACAAGAGAATAAATTGATGCAACCATACAAGTTTTTGATGTTCTTTGAATGTAAATAATGATAATTATAATTATAATTTGTATAGCAAATTTCCTTGCTCTACAGCAAGTTCAATACGACATGAGTATTACACACCACCATGGTAGTGCTGCTTGATTAGCACCCATAGCAGCACAAGACCTTTCACTGTCTATAGCCAGGTATCCTTTTACTTTAATAGCCTGGATGGGGTGAGACAAGTTATTTTTCTAAAAGTACACCTGCTGCACCGGGAATTCCAATACCACCGACAGCTCTCCTGAACTCAAATACTAACAGGGCTTTCCCGTTCTCAGACCTGAGGATGGACACAATCTAGTGGAGTGGATACATGTGCATTCGACCGTAAAAAAGGTGCCACGGCCACGGACTACATTTATAATATAGATAATGTATAATGGACCCTTACAAGAGTGTACAAGAAGTCACTATTATGACATTCTGATGCCCATGTGATGTGGTCAACTTTATACTTCATGAATGTTGTTGTTGTTGTTGTTGCTATTCCCTGCCGTGGAGTTGTTCACTCTTATCGGCCAATGCCAGTCTTATGTATTT
>JAUELK010232852.1:0-17383 GCA_031471215.1 Gastropteron pacificum | reverse complement strand
AGAATGCAGTGAAGGAAGGAGGAACAGTAATATAGGATTATGAATGAGTTAATTCTGAAGGCATGGAGAGAAACATTGTAAGCTCTAAAGAATTCTCAAGGATGAAAATGATAAGCATGACTATGAAATTGGGGACAAAGTGAACAGAGAAATACATGGGATAACAAGTTAATTGTTTGAACCTAGTGTAATCTGTTACTATATCATATTGAATATTCTCTTAGAAAAAGCCTTTTCATGTTACTAGACAGTCAAACTTACCATCAAATATTATGTTTGAAACCTTCTCATGAAGCAGACTATAAGTGAGTGGACAGAAAGATCTAAATATACATACTGTATGAAAATGTCATATTTTAAATATGTTATGAGATAGAAAAATGAAGATCTGAAAAATGAAAGAACGTACCTCTGAACTTGGCCTGTGTTCTGAACTCAATAACCAATTTGCCGTCGTCTCCAATGAGGATTCTCACCACTTGCAGTCTGCCTCCTTGTCTGCCTTCAGTCTCCAGACCAGTCTTCCACAGCACAGTGCTAACAAAGCACAAAGAGGTAAGACATGATATTTAGAAAAACACATGGAGACAAAGACAAGCATCTAATGATAAAATGAGTTTTGACAATATCAGCTACAAATGCACAGTAATATTGGAGAAGCAGTGCCTTTGCCAGGGGCTTGTTTCAAAGAACACTTTATTTTCTGTTTCTTTTAAAAAAAATGTTGTTTAAACGTTCTGATATTTTATTGCGAAACACGAAACAAAAATAATAGTCTACTGTTTCATAAAATGGATTCTGAAGAAGTACACATTAACTCTACGTTTTAAAATCATACTGTACAAAAGTGCAAATTCATACAAAATGTGTGCACAAATCAGACACCAATTGATAACAACAGAAGCAGCAGAATACATATCACTATTCAGTAGCCCGTGGAATATGTGCAATGAGCGTATAGAATGATGACGATGATGATGATGATGATGATGATGATGATGATGATGATGATAATGATGATGTAGAGTACAATCACACCTCTGTTGTGTAGGCCCTATACAATAATATATTTAGGTATTTTTCAAGGGACATCTGACAAAGTAAACTTGTAAGGGACATACTTGACCTGACCTGATGACCGAGTTGAAAACATAAGCGATCTCCAAGTAAACGTTAATGATGACAGAAAACATTCAACCAGCACAATATATTACTTAGCGATGACAGGCCTGTCAGAATGTACAAGACGACACCTATACGTGGCATACACCAGCAAGTACCAAAGATAATACATTCACTTCTGTTGGGAAGATAAGACACTTCTGTCAGGACGCTTTATTGTATGCGTGCACGACACCACGCCAACATCTAGAGCGCATGTATTTATATAACAGATAGGAATGTGGGCGACCTAAAGGAAAGGATAAAGTGACAGAAGAAGAAATAAGTAGATCGTCTGTAAAAGAAAGGGAGAGTAAGATGTAGAATGTATGTAGGCGTACAACACGCTGCTCAAAAAGGTTGTGAGCGATTTCGAAGAAAAAACAACAACAACAAAACCAGTGCGTGACAGCACACTGTACTCGCGGAAGAAAGCGAAAATAGAAAAAAAGAGGCCCATGGGTCTCTCGTTACACGAGTTGTGAACTAGGCTAGCAAGAATGTCTAGCATTAGAGCTCTGAATTCGGCTCACTAGTAAAGTAAACAAGGGGAATGAAAATACCTAAGGGAAAAGGAAAAAGGTTCGTTGTGAAGAGAAAAGAGAGGGTCACCCAGTCGAGACGTGGTCACAAACTGGAACTTACAACAACTCACAACAATCGACGCATGGGAAAAATAAACAAAGAAAATGAAGTCAACGACTATCAACAATGGGGAATACAAATCCTAAGAGAAGGAAAATGTTGATACGAAAGCGTTGTGTTAACCAGAAGGATCCAAAATCTCATCTAAATTAGGAACCAACACACCAACACACCATCAGAAGTTAAATTCACAAAGAAATTAACTGTATTACCATGGAAATATGAGAAAAACGTCCACAGCAAATCGAACAGCGATCAGCCCTGAGCTGATCAAAAACAGGATGATATAATATTTTCTCTTAAATTAGAAGATGGTCAATTACTTGTTAATCACTGTATGAAGCTAAGAGTTTATCAAATGAAGCAGACAGAAGTGTATGAGAACTGAACACCTAAACACAAGTGCCTATACACACAAAAAAAAGTGTTTTGTTATGCAACAAATGCAATTTTCAAAATGCCTATCATTAATTTATATTATAAAATCAACGCATTGTTCAGAGCAAGCAATGCATTGAGAAATGAATTTTGATTTGAACATTGTGGATACATAGCATGATCAAGGCACTCACTTATAGTAAAATGAGAAGTCCATCTCTGTCCTATGTTCCATAGAGCCCCATCCTGTTGGGGCCATGGCGTACAAGTAAGACACATATAGAGGTACTCGTACAGTCAGATGTGTACGTGACTTGTCCCTGACTTCAAAGTCTGATACAATCTGTCCTCCACACATGTCTACCAGCTCTGTCATGTGATACCTGTAAACAGTCAAATCATAATGTTGTTAAAGTGCCTACATACCATAAAGCAAGAAGACATCTTCAGTATGTTCTTTTTTTCCAAATTCATAAACAATACCAAATTTCTTTTTTGTCTGTGTTTACAGAAAAAAAACTGATCTAGATGCACAGTAGCTCCTCGACATTGAATTCTCTCATGTCAAACTATAACTATACCTATCCGGAAGGAAAACATCTTATAAAAATTAATATACATTAAAATGAATACAAAAATTATTAATCCTCACATATCTTACCATGCATCAAACTGCCAGATGCAGTTCTTCAGGTTGAGATGTCTGTACAGTGACAATGTCTTGGCTTCTCTTAGTTTAGAGTTGAATTGGTTTGGGAAGTCAAAGCCAGGCCCATACTGTAGAGCAGTCCTGAGACCCTGTTCTTTGCCAGGTGACCTGTCTGGCAATGCCAGGAAGGATTGATCTAGTTGTGTAGACTCATCAGAGCCAGCCATCAGATTGGAACAAATGTGCTGCTGGCGATACACAGGCTCTGACAGAAGGTACCTCAGGTTGTGGAGAGGTCGGGTGGAGATGAGTGGAAGCATCCCATCCTGATGGGGGATCTAAGACATGAAAAGATAAGACAAAATGATTCTTTATCATCCAATCATGAGTGAATTCGTTTTATAACGTTCTGACAACATCTACAGCAAAAAAACCCAAACATAATGAGACATATCTACACATCTAAAGATAGCAAGAATGGCATGTAGACAAATAGAAACGTTTTGCCAGTCCATAAGGCATGCAGTGCTCTTTCTAAAGCAACGGTTGACAAAATTCAAGAACTCATTGGCTCAGGACAAAAAGACAGTAATCTATCTGGTGGCAGCTTACAGAGCGTATGCTTTCATGAGAAAAAAAACTTTACAACAATTTTTATAAAAACAGGCAGCATCCAGAGCATTTTTTAAAAGAAATCATCAAATTCAATAGATACAGGATAAAAGGTAAAATTAAACGGTGACAATTACAACAAATTTCAAGTGGCTACGGACATGAATCATGTTTTTAACATCTGAAAATAAATTCAAATTGACATCAAACTCTGTTAACTTTCAGATTGAACCTTCATGTTTAAAATTCACAGACCTGAACTGAGATGTGTACTGTGTTAGCATGAGTCGAGTCATCTGGAGTGACATACTCCAAGCTTGCCAGGAAAGACTGTGCTTGGTATCCTCCAGGGGGTGAAGTGGACCGACAGATGGGGTTGCTGTGTCCGATTGTGACAGGCGGTGAATGGAGGGGCACACCCAGGTTGCCATTCTCATGGAGAGGTTGTGCAATGCATCGCACCTGATAGGACATGACAGGAGAGAAGAGTAGAATTCACAAGCAGAACCTGTATTATTGGGAATGCAGAAATGTATATCTTTTCAACACATTATATTATGTCCTTGGTAATTCAAAGTTTACATATTTTCAGGAAAACATGCAAAGTTATAAGAGCATCAGAGTAATGGATTGTTTCACTTCATATCTTTCTTTCATATGATGATGGCATGATTTATTTGTTTTTGAGCATTTTATAGCCATTTAAGTAAATTTGTCCCACATTAGATAATAAACATCACATTAAAATGGTTTACAAAGCTTTGCCTGTGTAAATTGTTGTTGAGAACAATGAATGGATGGTTTAAATTATCAAAATGACCTACTATACAAACCTCTCATGCATCTCTTTGTGGAACAATGAATCAAGGAGTAGAAGTCAAAAGTCACAAACCTGGAAATGAGGCCTGAAATAGATGCTGTCCAACACTTGAGAGTCAACTGAAGTGAAGAGTGTTCTGTCTGTGACTTTCACATACATAGGTGTCAGCCCCTCCTCAGTTGGTGGCGCCGCGACCTCCCATGTAAACAACATGGCGGTCTGGTTGATGCCCGACTCCTCACAGAGGTCATGGGTGATTGGGTATTCAGGGTATTGGGGGTCACAGGGCTGTGAGGGGGTTATAGAAACCTTTCTGTGAGCAAATTCATAATCTAAAAGAAAGACACATTTCAATAACTTAATGAAAAAATTTACATGAGTGAAAAAACAAAACAGCAACACACAAAAAGAACTTTAAAATCATCTTCAAGGTGATTTCTGCACAATATCTCAAACAGAATTTGTCACAAACATATAAGCACCTCAAATATTCTCAGATCAACAATTTTACACAAGTTTGATAGAAAAGTTTGCATGCATCTCAAATATATTGACAAAGATAAACCAATAGAAACATTGTAGGCTGGAAAAGCCTATAACATTGAATACATAAAACAAACAAAAACAATACACACAATACTTAACAAGAAATTAACAGAAGTGAAGACTCACTGTGATGCAAACCAGAGGGTATCCAGGAGATGGGTTTATCTTGCCGCCCTGCTCAGCATCATTGTAGTGAAGGAGGGAGACAACCTAATGCAAATACAAACAGGAACAGATATTTATCCAAATTGAACATGTTTTTCTCATTATTCTGTTTAAAAATACACCAACATCACATTATCCTAAAAAAGACTCTTACGGGTGTGTGTGTGTGGTTGGGATAGATATATATCTTGTAAATTCTCTCAGCAAGACTGGAAACATGTAAATTGAAAACAATTGAGCAAAATAAAAAGAAGAACTAAATTCTCTACCTTGACAAAAAACAACACAACCACAACTGCAGAGCCATTGTAGTTCTCCTAAGATATAGAGAAAAGTGAGCCCATACCTTGGGTGCAGCAGGTAGAATGATGCTTCCAGAGACCTCATTGTCCAGAATGGTGATGGTGGTAGAGATAGTGTCTCCGAAGAAAGCGTTGTCAGGATCTTCAGGGCCAAGTTGAAGGGAGAAAGACTCATGCCACTCCACTGCACTGTTGTATAGGATGTCCACCTCCAACACAACCCACTTCTCTCCTGTGTGTTGTATGTGTACAACAGATATTAGTGTGTGTGTTAGTAAATAACAGTGTATAACTATGTGGTGAATGGGACTTGTATGATCACAAGGATTGTTGAATGCCAAATACTCAATCAAAGTGCAATGTGGGTTGGACTATAGATCAGGGTTTGTATTGATATTAACAGATGGAAAAAAAAAGAGAAAAGAAATAGTAAACACAAATCTTATTTTTCATTAAGAAGTATAATTCTTCATAATGAGAGAAAAATAAAATGTTTGCTCCACTCACTCGTGTTAAACTAGCTAGGCTTTGTAGATCAAATTCAAGACAGCCAACCTAAATGAATAAGTGAATAGACAGCAAAACACCAAAAAAACTCCACATGCATATCTAGTACAGGCATTTCACTCTTCCTTCTGACCTGGCTTGAAGGTGAGTAGAACACTGCGGGCATTGTAATCCAGTCCTGACTGTGCCGAGCCATCCCTTGTGCTACATCTGACTGTGGCAGTTTTATGTGTGGAGCCAAGTCTGATCACCCTGACCTCAAGTGTGCTGATGTGTTCTGTGACGCTGGGCTCATGAACACTGTACACCGTCTCCTCAAACTGTAGTCTTGGCACTGAACAAAATACAGGTAGTAGATTTGGGTGAGATGACAGGATATGGGAAAACTGTGGGACTTCTAGTGTTCTATTATTTCTTTGGAAGAATATTTCAGGAAATTGCAACAGATTAAAGAAAACCTTAAATTTTTCATTGATTGCTTTACCGTTGTTTGTATTCAAACTCTCTTAGTCATGTACACGTTTTCATATGAGAACTATGAGAGTAATAACCAGAACATAATGAACCATGAACTACAACGAATATCCTCCTAACATTGGAAGTGCATACTATCACACATCATAATCGCACAGAGAAATACTTTGTTATTTTCTTCATAATCTCCTCACAAGGAACAGACACCTACCATCCTCATGGTCAGTGATAGTGATGGTGGCTGAAGTAGATGTTCCCAAAACTGCTTTTATCTCCTCGTCATCCACTTCTTGGAGAGCAAGTTTGAGGAAGAATATCTCATCAGGCTCATAGGCATCATCATTGACGATGTGCACTATACATGTCTTGTTCTGGAAGGAAAAACAAGTAATAATAATAATAATAATAATAGACGATTTATATATATATATATATATATATGTATCATCACATTCTGGAAGATAAGGTACAATGTTCACTATACATGTCTTGTTCTGGAAGGAAAAACAAATAATTAGAGTACATTCTGGAAGATAAGATGGGATACAATAGGATTCAAGAAGAGTTTTGAGTTTTACATCCCTATCAACACAATTAGGTCATTTCAAAGGTGGTTTCAAGAGTGGATTTTATACGTTCCCCAAATCATTCAAACTATGGATAAACACTCTTATTGAAATATGTTTTACAGTTAACTATAGAAACAATGACTATGATATCTTTGATTACATTACATTGCTTTGATATCTAAGTCCTTGCTGGTGCCCACATGCTGTGGTCAACTTTGTGAATTCTTTCACACAAGTTCAAGCACCAGAGCTACAGAAAATGATGTGAATACACCTGGTTCAGTCCTAAATCATGGCTGTAACCACAAAATGTCTCAATGTTGCACCAATATTGGCAGTATCAACTCAATGACTGCATTGCACATAGCAGCTATTTGGTCCGGATGGGTCTTGTGACTGCATTGCACAATTGAATGAACAAGGGGCCAATTTGAAGGCCCTCCAGTCCCAGGTTGCAGTGCTAGGCTGCCATAACTCTGTTGGTATATTTGACCACTTGAAGAGTGAATAGTTCATACCTTGTGCCTGAATACAACAACAACAACAACAAGTCCTTGCTGGATCTTAAAGAATTAATAATATCAACAAACATCATGTACAGTCAGCTATGAAAATAGAACAACAAGTTCACCCACCCTCTCCTCTGGCAAGAATGTGATGATTGAAGCATCAGTGAAAACTCTTTCCTGATAGTCCACACCCACGTGAGCAGACTGTTGCCTAGTGTAGCAGACTACAGAGGTTGGCAAGCTTGTGTCTCCCAGTCTTAGGATGGTCACGTTGAGATAGCCAGCACTTTCGTCAATCAGGAAATGTTCTTGGAGAAATGTCAACTGCGGAACTGTATTGTAGAAAGAGAGATAAAGAGTTTGTGATAGCTCAGTTGTATTATGTTCATTCTTGTATTCAGAGAAGACTAGGAAAGCTGTATGTAGGCCTACACGTTGTGGTTCAATGTATGCATACACGTTTAATTGGTTTTGTTAAAAAGTTTTAAAAGCCTTCATTTAGCAATGTATGAACCCCCTCCCTCCCCCCCCACACACAAATAAACACAGGCATGATTATACACACACACACACACACATACACACACACACACACACACACACACACACACACACACACACACACATACACACACACACACACACACACACACACAAACAAACATACACACACACTAACCATCCAAGTGTTGGTCAAACACTGTGACAAGAGCAGAAGAAGGACTGCCCAGGCCACTTCCCACAGCAGAGCTCAGGAAAACTCCAAAGGTCTCATTGCCCTCCAGTCGGGGGTCAAAGTCATCATCAAGAATGGTCAGCTGACACATCTGGTGAGGCAGGGCAATACGTGTTCAACTTACTAAATAATGCATAATCTTTCACTTTTTCAGGGAATTGGAGTTTGACTTTGAGTTTTACATCCCATATTGACAAAACTAGGTCATGTCAGAGGTGGGACCTACATATCAACATTAATCTCTGATAGTATAGGACAGGGTTGGACAGCCAAGTAAACAGCCTAAGCAACCAACGCCCAGAGACCCCAAAGGGATTCAGCTTAGAGACCAGACAAGTTAACCCAACTCGTTAATCGTTCAGACACCGCACAGACGATTTTTCAGGTACTTCTTCTTAAAAAGTAAAGATGGTTATAGTGCAGTTGTTCCTATTAGAAGGTATAAAATATTACAGCAAAATATCTTAGGGTTAAAGAGTATCAACATCAACAATACAAACTTTGTTATTATAATATTCAATGACATTACACAAAATTAACAAACCTTCGATGTCTCTCCAGGTCCAAAAGTGACCTGAGTAGAGCTGGGGACGTAGTCATCGCCCGGTGTGGCTGAGGCCGGTTCAGAGAGCCGTGTGGAGCACCACACCACGGAACTGTGCAACAAGTCTGAGCCGTGGCGCTTCACCTCTACAGCTACTGTGCCAGTGTCCTCAGGAAAACTGTAGTGGTCACTGGACAAGAAGATCAGGGATACTGCGGACACATAGATAGATAGATAGATAGATAGCCTTTATATTTACATGTACAAAGTTAGGAGTAGGTGAATACGGTAAATATGATAGAAGACAACTGATACAGAGGACACATGTACAACGTTAGGAGTAGGTGAATGGGGTAAATACGATAAAAAACAACTGAAAATTAGAAATACTAAATTGTATTTCAATTGTTGTACACATGGCTCTCATCTATCATTTTGCACTAGTGGATGGCACTGGATAAAACCCTGAAAAGTTGAAATATTGTTCAATGTTGCAATAACACAACAACAAAAAACCTAACCCATTACTATCTTTAACTTGGAGATGCATTGTGTATTCCTAACAAGAACTAAATGTAGTATATTACTTGTGAATAACATCCTTACAAGCAAAGTGGTCAAAGCAGATACAAATGAGCCTGGAGCAGATAGGGATATCGTTTCAAAGACCATAACAGATTTTCATTCTAAGAAGTGTATTCTTATGTGCATTGTGGATGATCATGTGAGATTTCCTAAGGAAGAAGTCATAAGAAGCAGATATTGTCTATTCATTAGTATTCATGTGTTTTTTACCATCATTAGGTCCACTGATAATGACAAGGGTAGAGTCTCTAGGTCCCACAGAGGCAGGAATAGAAGGCTGAGATAGAGACAACTCAAACTGTTCCATGGGCTCATACACTGAGTCATCGATGATCTGGAGGACATACAAGTTTGTGGACATCTCAGTGGAAGGTCATCAAGTCTTAGTCTATGGCAAGGCAAAATTCAAAATTGTTGTGTGTGCATTAGGTGGCATAGCATTACATGTATTGGGGTAAGATATAGATTAAACAGTTGCATTATGTAGCTTCTAGTTTGGTGATCAAAATACATTTTTCAAGCTTCTGATCTCATGAACACCGGAATTTAGCACAGTCTTTTCATACAATGTTTGTGAAGATCCATTATAGGTTATAAATATGAAAATGACAAGGCTAGCAAAACAGAAATTCCAGCTTAGGGACACCATGTGTATCTACACATTTTTATCTAAACAACTATTGCTAATGGGATTTTCACAAATTTCTTCTTTATAGAAGAAACAAAAAAATTGGTTCGATGTTCTTGAAGAGAGTGTTACCTTGACATTGCATGGAGCCTGAGAGACTCCAGGAGGGAAGACAACTCTGTAGGCGTTGGTCTCACCACGCGACACATAGTCTGAGCCAGATTCCAAACTGGTGAGGGAACTGCCTGTGGCTGTGAGAGACTTGGTGGAGCAGATCACAGAAACTGTGTCTGACAAGTCACCTGTGGGGATGGTGGGGAGGTGGGGAAATGACATTTGTATTTTTTCTTCTTCTTCTTCTAGATCACTCATATGGGAACTCCAGTACTGATAGCATAGGCGACTGTCCTCTGCAGGTCCTCCAGGCTGCCAATTTGTATTTTTTATTTTGTACACTGTTTTCATCCCTTCTCAGGGAAATTTGCCTAAGGGTTGTTAGCTCCGCTTTTCCCTGAAGCCAACACGCAGTCACCACAGAGCGCATGTGTGTGTCTATCACTTCTGGTTCTTGATACTCTTCTGAACATGGATGGTCCAAATAACAATGTCAAACATTCAGATCTAGATTTTAAACACAGATATCTGTTGTGTCGTTTTTTATTCTTTAATTTTCACTGCTTCATGATATTTACAAAATATATATAACACAGTCAAGACAATGTGATAAAACAACAATAACAAAAACGTCTCCAATTCATCACAGATACGTACCTGATCTGACAACTGCGGCAATGGCATACTTGTCTGTTTCATTTACATGGAGAATCTCAGACTCAAATTCCATAACTGGCTCTGAAATTCCACAGAAAAGAAATTAAAGATTATTTTGTATAATGTAGAGGGTTCTTGTATACAGTTCTATGACACTTAGGAGGCTTTAGGCTTTGATGTGTCTCATTGAATGATTTCTCTTTTGTCATATTTACAGATCTTCAAAAATCTGTTTCAAAGATCTTTTTTGTCTACACATAAATTCTTTTTAATTTCAAGATACAATATTCCAAGCTCTTTTCCATACCATCAGTTGGAAATCATCATAATTAAAAAGCCTAATGAAGTGAACATATGAGAATGTTTTATAAATGGAGTGTCACTGATAAAACAACAAAGGTAAGATGTGACCAGCGTATGAAAAGTCTTACCATCTTCAGAGTCATAGATGGTGATGGCTGCCTTCCTGATACTTCCAAGGACTGCAAATGTAGGAGAATAAATCTGAACATAGAATATCTCTGGCCTTTCAAATACTGTGTCGTCATTGAGTGTGATGGTACAGGTCTGTTTGTCCTGCCACTCTTCAAATTGGACCTGGGAATGGAAGTTTTGTTGTCAGAAAGAGATTGGACAATCTCATCAATATGACATAAATAACAGAAAATTCAACATTTCTTTTAGCACACAGAATGGTTTGCAAGTGAATATAGTTTAGCTATTCAAATATGAAGTAATAACAAATACCAGGTAAAGAAAGCATAACACATTTACATGTTTAAATTGTAGAAAAATGGTGAGGAATAGGGCTCATAACCTCAGGGAGCTAGGTGCAGGCATAATAACTTTTTAAAAGTAAAATGTGAAAATACAGCGCAATCTCGAACCTGTCCTGAGGCTTTCATGAAGTCTTGATGACCAGGTCCCTCTCCACTGGACATGGCTGACCCGGGCACTGACCGACACTTGACCACTGAGTACTGAAAGAAATCGTAACAATTTATGAGGATTTAGGGTCATGGTAGGTCTAGGCTGAATGTCCTGCCTGCTAAAGTCGACTGTGAGCATCCATAACTTTGCTTGGAAAGTCATTTCCTTTAAGTGAAATAATTCATCTAGAATTTCAATACATACCTTAAACTAGGGGAATGCAAACATTATACCAAACAACAAAAACTGATGTTAATTTGTCTTCCTTCAGATACCTTCAAAGCAGTATAAGAAAAAAGCAATACAACGAGGATGTCTTTAATCAACTTGTGTTTGTAAATCTATTTGTGTTTTGTAAGCTTCAAGCACTGCAGCTAAAAGTAGTGGATGGAATAATTCTATGCATAAAGTCATTAGTTATGTTGTTGTATTTGATTGACAAATGGTTAATTTGCATTAGTACATAAATTATACATACAAGATGAAGATTAATCTATCATTTGATGTAGGTTTAGTTCAGGCTGTACTTAATTACCTGCTTAAGATTTCCTCTCCTGAATAGCGGCACTTGTACCAGGCCCTGTGTCTCTGTCACATTGAAAAGTGCCTGTCCTACACTGATCTCTGACCATCTGATGTGGAATAGGTTGCCAGGGACATTGTTTGGCTTGCTGTCCCGCACAGTAAATGTGAAGCTGTCTTGGAGGTCTGGACTAGTCTGCGTTAATTGATAACGAATCTTACTGTCGTTGAGGGAAGCTGTGGAGTGGAGATTGGAATTATATTTTTGGTCAGCATCTACTACAACATTGTATTCTGTGATTCGTTACTGTGAATTGATACATTGTAGTGTACACCTGCCCTAGCCATGCATGTAAAGTAGTATTATATACATGAAGAACAATGAACAGGCCTCGCAGGCCTAATTCATTGAACAAGTCAAGTCAAGTTGTTAATATTTTTCAAAAGTATTCTTTTCCTCACTATGATTTTGCTTTTAAGACATGTGTATTTCATGGGTATTCCTAATTTATACACTACAGCATCCTTTACTCTTTTGTTCACAGAAAAACGTCCCTTTCCTATCGCCTTTTACTTTAGCAATGTCATCCTAAACCCGTCTTCAATTTCAACCACTGCATCGTTTAACTAACAAATAAAGAAAGAACTACCTTGTGTGAATGTGAAGATCTGCGTGCCTGGATTGTCTGCATGTTTCAAAATGCCAAACTTTGGAGGTCTTGTGATGTCGTACACAATGGCCTCTGCAGGCGTGTCTTCATCAATGGAATACAGCTCCTTTGCCGAGATGGTGCCTTGAGTCTGTGTGCATTTCAATGTTACATTTAGTTCAAAAAAACAACAACAGAATCAACAGACTACATGCACATGTTAATACATAATAAGAGTGTCATAAGTATAGCTTGAGATTAAGTAGTAGCATCTCATGTTGATAAAGTAACCCAATTCAAGCTTGTGGGGATAAGAATGATGTTTTGTCAAGCAAAAATAACTTATCAAACTCCTTATATACCACACAAAATCTTAACAAAGTTGTATTTTTACATGGAAATATAATAAAAGACAAAAGCAATTTTACCTCTCTTCTATTGTAGTGGAGGTATTGAAGGCCAAGGTTTGTTTTGATGATAGGTGTTCCATCATCCATAGGCTGTACAGTGATGTTAAAGGTCTGAGGGCAAAGTTGTGAGATCACAGTAAACAACAAGCAGTTGATATTCATGATTGCTTCAATCTTCAAAGTTTACAGATTTGAACATGTATAACTGACTATCTTAGTCTTAGTCAACAAGTGTTTTAAAGGAAAACACATGAGGAATGTCAAACATTTGTTTCATGAATCAGCATGAGTTAGTGACCATGACAAAGGAATTCACATAGCCTACATCTCACATTCTTTAATTCTGATAACCTGTGGTTTGTATGTACCAACACATAAAGCCCTTTTTTTACATCTCTTGGGAAATCTCTCAGGGTGCTTGTAGAAATGTATGACAACACATTCAAACATCAAATAATTATAAGTGACTTTAAGTCACGCACGATTTTTCGATAGAGTGGGAACTTGCCAAGGGATTTGATTTCACCATTCGGACAATGGTCTGGCTAAAGTAATTTGTTCAAAACACTTTTCTCTTACAAAAACATACTTGCCCATGTGCTGTGGTCAACTTTGTGAATTCTTTCACATAAGTTCAAGCACCAGGGCTACAGAAAATGATGTTACACTCACCTGGTTCAGTCCTAAATCATGTCTGTAACCATAAATGTCCCAAACGTTGCATTAACATAGGCAGTACCAACTCAGTAACAGCATTGCACATAGCAGTTATCTGGTCCTGAGGGGTCTTGTGACTGCATTGCACAATTGCATGAACAAGGGGCGGATTTGAAAGCCCTCCAGTCCCAGGTTTCAGAGCTAGACTGTCATGGCTCTGTAGGTCTATTAGACCACTTGAAGAGTGAATAACTCACAACGTGTGCCTGATCTCAACAACAACAACAAAAACCTACTTGTGGAGCATCAATGAATGCCCTGGGAGAGGGAGAATCCTGCTGCATGGCATACATAGAGTTTGTCCCATCTGAGAGGTCAAAGGTGAAGCCATCATGTGAGGTCTCTGTGCCGTCGTGTTGGTAACTGACACGGTTCTCATAGATGTCCTCCATGCTGAATGTGTGGGCGGGGCTCCAGGTGTTGTGGCGAAGTAGGTCAAGGCTTCCATGGGTAGGTGGGGCGAGCACTCGGAACACCAAAGAGCGCTCCTGTGGGTGATAGATCAGTATACAATGAGACGTTGAGTTGGAGATTCATCATATCCATTACAATTTGTTGATACACGTCTACGTAATTTTTTGCAAGACATGTGTGGTTTATCAATGAAAAGAGATTCTTGCTGGATTATCAGAAACTTTCGTAAGGGACACTAGTGTATTTAAGGTTTTTTTCGGATGTCTTTCAAGGAAATCAGGAGCAGAATCATGGCTTTTCAAAACCCTTTCTGTGTAGGCCTACACATTCATTTTTTCATTTGTCCTACAGTTTCTTCACTCTACTCACCTAAATAGATCTAGAGAATATGCAATTATTATGTATTGATTGAAAAACAAAAAAACAACAATTCAAGAAAAGACTTGTATTAATTTGTCACAAACATATTAGAAGATTTCAAGAGGTCTCAAAGTCTTGCCTTAGTGTCAGGATCTGAGGCCTTGAGGTCAAACTCAGTGATGAGTTTCCTGACCCCCTCTTGAACTCTCAACCCTTTGTTGGTGAGTACTGGCAGGGAGTCGTCTACAGGGGCAATGGTCAGGTAGAAATTCTGGATTACCTGGAAACAGTTATGAAATAGTGAAGATACACATTAAATATGGATTATAAACACTGTTGACTTACTAAATGATGAAAATAAATTATGCATTTTGCTTTCCTCATTGTCAATATACATCCATCTCTCATTTAAAACAAACAAACGAACATAGATTTATCTTATAGTTGAGTATGTCTGTGATTTCTTTTTTGGAGTGAAAGTATTGGTGATTGCTATTGTTTCACAATAATTGTTCAGAAAAGTGTCAACAGATCAACAGATATTCAAGTACCATACATATTACATTAGAAAATGTAATGAAAAAATAATTTCTGCAGATGGATAGGCCTATAACAGAAACACAACATCAACATTTCTGCTCGTAAGAGAAGAATAAAAATGACTGCCATTTCATTCAAATAAGATACTGTGACAACCATCAAACAAGGACCTCTAACACTAATAGTAAAGCTTACTTCATTTGTGCCATCAGATACTGAAAATGTGAACTCGTCAAGATACACTTCGTCAGGACTTGTATGTTTGTAGATAACTCTGTTAGCTGCCAGATCAGACTGGCTGAACCGCCGTATGGCCATATCTGTACAGAGAAACATAAGATAAGATTAAGATAAGATAAGATAAGATAAGATAAGATATGAAACATATCATTGACATTTGTATGCAGTCCTGAATCGTTTCTCAGACTTGTCTTTAATCCCATCCCCTGGACTGGATCAATATCCACCCATCCCTCCTATCATTCTGACCACTTTTCTAATTTGGGATCTAACACTTTTGTTGTATAAAGAAAGCTGTTTATTCTGTGTAAATGGCATAGGACATTCAATTGTAAAATTATACTCAAACTAGCTTGGTTCTCGCATGAAAAGAAAACAAGAACAAGATGACACCTGAGAATATTTAGAAAAAGGCTGACTTTATTTGCACGGCTTGCCGTGCGAAGATGCAGAACAGGGGGGGGGGCTGCAGTCGTCACACGGACAGTTCACCACTGATTGAATAGAAATCCTAGATCTAGATTCTCTAGATCTAAAGCCTACAGCAAGTTTGTTTAAAAAATTGAATAAAAGTGTTTGTTTGTTTGTTCTTAAAGCATAGATTCTAGACATGATTAGTGTATTAAATGGAAACAAAAAAAATTTGTCATGAGTGGGAATCGAACCCGAGTCCTCAACCGTACCGAATGGACACTGTAACCATGCAACCACTATCACAGTTAACTTTTACTCTAATTATAACGGGTTAATGTGCGAGGACCCATACCCTTAGAAAAAACATATGGAAGTACCTGGGTGCTCTGTGAACTGTAGATGTCCCAGTGAGGGTCCCTCCAAGACAGTATATGCCAGACTGCCTGGCTCAGTGTCTGGGTCAGTGAAGGAGAGGAATTCTGTGGTCAACTTGGCTGACCCACCCTCCTGGACGGTCAGTTCTTCATTGTGAACCACCTGGGGCAGAACTCGATCCTCTGGATGGTGAGTGTGTACAGGTAGAGACACATGGTATATATATATAATGATATGATAATGATAATGATGATAATGGAAATGTTGATAATGATAATGATGATAATGATGATAATGATGATAATGATGATTATGATGATGATGATAATGATGATAATGATGATAATGATTATAATGATAATGATGATAAAGATAATGATATGATAATGATAATGATAATAATGTATTTCTATAGCACACAAATCCACCTAAGTGCTCTAAGGCACTGTACAATTTTAAAAAACAGTTAGCACAATACAAAAAAAACATGTCTCAAACACACACACACACACAGAAAATGTGTGATAGAATGAGTCAGTTGAAAAAAAATAGTGTTCTTGTCAAAAACCATCACTGTAAATGTCTATTGATGTTGTGAAATTTTCTGTTATACTTTCTCTGTGAAGGAATAAGTATGTTCAAATTTTGCGTTGATTTTTCTCTTTGATATGAATACAATTTGTAGATGACTTTCTGTATTGAGTAGGAGGGATGAATGTATTCATAGGGTATACATTTTTTTTTTATTCACCGTTTTTAGACAAGGTACAATGTACAAGGTATTTGATTGTTCATTTTACAGAACATGTAACATTAGAGCATAAGTTGAAATTCATCAAACATCATAACATCGACACTTCACAAAAAAGATATTCCATGTGTGGTATAAGTAAAGAACATTTGAGAAAATTGCACTATAGTATCTTTATTTTAGAAATATACCTAAAATAGTAATTTATAGTATCTTTATTTCAGAAATGTACCTAAAATAGTAATTTATAGTATCTTTATTTCAGAAATATACCTAAAATAGTAATTTATAGTATCTTTATTTCAGAAATATACCTAAAACAGTAATTTATAGTATTTTTATTCAGAAATATACCTAAAACAGTGATTTATAGTATCTTTATTTCAGAAATATACCTAAAATAGTAATTTATAGTATCTTTATTTCAGAAATATACCTAAAACAGTAATTTATAGTATT
>JAUELK010232851.1:10572-28622 GCA_031471215.1 Gastropteron pacificum | reverse complement strand
GGCGAGAGAGAGAGAGAGAGAGAGAGAGAGAGAGAGAGAGAGAGAGAGAGAGAGAGAGAGAGAGAGATGGAGGAGTAGAAGAAGAAGCAAAACAGGATTTACGATGCAACGTACCTGATAAGAAGAGGCCTTAGTAGGCCCTACTGGCTTTTGTTAACATGTGTATGAATGGTGGTGGTAGGTGGTTTGGGGGTGGGGGAGTGTTTCTTTCAATTTTTGTTTTACATTCATAAAGATTCTTCATGCACATAATTTATACAGCAGCACGTAATTCGGGTTTGGTAATGTATAAATATCCCCCCCCCCCCCGATACTTTATCAATTTAATTATACGCAATATGCCGAACATTATTCCAGCTACACTAGCCTACTGACTGTTGGCGGCTGCTGTACTGCTACAGTTATTACTTTGTTTTGCCCCAGTTTAGTTTCTTTCTTCCCTTCCTTCATTCGGCCTTCTTTTCGGGATAAAAATAGGGACCGAAAATTAATAGTCTGCAGTTTTCCACGCGGACGTTTGCGCCAACGTTAACAAGTTAATTTTCAGCCTAAAACGTTTCATTGTTGTGATGGAACCAGATGTGATTCCAGTTTCGAAGACAGACAACACTAGGGAGGATGAGGAGTCTTCTATAGATCTAGCTGACAGTCCCAACTTGATCGTGTTACGGAAAACAGATGGTGTGAGGGAGCTTCAAACTGTCATCCGCGACAAGTAAGTGAAAAGAAGAGCGGGTGATGCTGTGTGTATCAAAACAAAGGAATTACGCTTCACTACAAACCATAAATCCAGATCTAGACATTTAAACTTCTTTCATTTTTAAGCTACAAACCACAAATATAGGAATAGAGGAGGTTGTTGGGCTAGACATCACCATGTCCTCATATAGATTAGATCTCAAGATCTAGTCTATATATAGCCTTCTAACCTAGATCTACATAATTTTACAAAACAAAAGATGCTGAACTATCAATACCTCTCTCTATACTAGCACACTGTTAGTGTTACTGTTACTTTTTGTTATTGTTTTATTATAGTATAGTGTAGACAAGCAGTATCAGTATGCCCCTAGTGGTATCATCTACTATCTACTACTACTAGATTCTAGTACTAGTCAGTAGGCTACTTGACCACTCTAGACTCTAGATACTCAGACGGTCTAAAATCTAGGAGCAAAGCCAGGTTATGAATGAGGGATTCATTTTTTGTGTTGTATATTGTGTCTTGCAGGTCAACGCCAAGGAAAGACTTCATTTTCTACGCTGATAGATTGGTAAGCACGTAATGCCTTTAGTCCTTTACTTTAGTTGATCCGGACATAATGTAGGGTCTAGGTCTAGGTTATCCTCCTTCCTTCTACTTCTATCTAGTTTCTAGATCTATGAAGACGAAAGTTAAAAATATACGCACTACATTTTATTCTTTGGAGATATTGGTATCAATTGGACATGCATGTGAATGCAGTCGTCTTAAACATGTATCATGATGATATTATTTCTAATCAAAATGTAATATAATATGCTTCAACTCTACTCTCAACTGTATATAATATAGATCTATATTATATATACACATAAATAATGCTTTCAGTTCAGCTCTGTTAAAAATGTTATAATTATAGAACTCACATGAAAATACTTACAAAGACTGGCATACATTATTTTTAGAATTCAATTTTTTTTTTCGGTAGTCCACATTGAAATGACAGGCATCATAATTTTGTTAAATAAAAAATGACTTTCTATAGTAAAAATTAACAATTTTCAACATTTTTGTGAACCATACTGTCCATAGATTCGACTTGTCGTTGAGGAAGGACTTAACAAATTGCCGTATCGTAAATGCGCTGTTATCACTCCAACAGGTAAGCATGTGTCAGGTACATTTGGTTTCATTTTTGTAAGCTTTTTGGTCTGAAGTTTTCAGGTTTCAGCCCAACTGGTCTTAGCAAACTTTCACCCATGATTTCAACACACAATGACAAACACAGATAACAAAAAAAGATGAAGATCAACATTTTGTCATACTGTATATTTTGTTAACTCATCAAGACTGTTCATGGGACATTTCACAGAAAACATTTTTTACTATGAAATCTTCTCCTGAAATCATTGTGTGCACATTGAACTCATTTTTTCATTATGTTCCCTCGTGATTTAAGCATTATGTATGCAGTGTGTATGGCCTTTGAACAAACCATTTATAGACAGTTATGTTTTGACCTTCTTCCGTTTGCCCCTTGTTGTTTGTTATACAGGAAAGACATCGGAAAAGTAACTTCTGAACATTAATACGTTCTCTGATAATGTTACACACTTATTAGCTTTCTGATCTTTACTGAATCTTGTTTTCCCTCTAAAGGTCAAACATATGATGGGCTCAGATATGAGAAAGGCAATTGTGGCGTCAGCATTGTGCGAAGTGGTGAGTGAAGTGAAGATCATTTAAGAAAGAATTTTCTTTATCACACAGATGGTACATTTTATTTTGGTATACATCACAGACTTCTTCTTTAAATACATTGAACAATGATGTTTAATGAGTAATAACAAAAGATACATGAAACACATTACACTTTCAAAAATATATAAAACAGATCTACATATTGATATTACATGAAAAGACACTTAACAATATTGCATTAAGCACTCAAGCCTTACCATCTCTCACATATACTCACACATTTATGACTTAAGTTGAGAAGTCTTCCTGCTAGCGGATTCAATTGACAAATGAATAGCATTTAATTGGTAAAGCAAAAGTTAACAATTTCGTTTTGTTTGTTTGTTGTATCACTCTTCTTTTCTGTTCATATTTGGTTTTGTTACTATACCATTATTGAAGGCATCTCTTACGTCCACAACTTTTTTTTGCAGGGATGCTTTTTTGATCAGTGTGAAGCCCTTAAACTTAGAAGACATTGAAATACTAGAATGAACTTACTTGAGTTGGGACTATGATGAAAGGTAAAAGCATTCAAGTCGAGCTTCATCTCCTTTTCTCTTTTCCTCTTCTTTCACCCCTTTTTGTTTTGTCAGGTGAGGCCATGGAACAAGGGTTACGAGACTGTTGCCGCTCCATACGCATTGGGAAAATCCTGATTCAGAGCGATGAGGACACTCATGCAGCGAAGGTGGTATACGCTAATTTGCCCAAAGATATACACCTGCGCAAAGTTCTCCTCATGTACCCCATCATGTGTGAGTCAGAGAGTTTTCTTAGAAATTCTGTAATCTCTTTCTTTATGCCTACATCATGAGGTTCATGTGTTAGCAACAGCTGATTACCATTGCACACTGGAGACAGGGATATGTGCAATTCCACAATTGTCTTTGAGCTTTTAGATTTGATTCATATCAAGTCATAATAGCATGAAAAATGACTCTTTGTGAACGATCTCAATTGTAAATTGATATTGATGAATCAATTTCCTTGTCAGGTAGTTAAAGAGAGACCGTATTGAAAAACAAAGAAACGCTATTGATAGTTTAACATTGTACTGCACCAATATCGGATCCAATTTATTGCCTCTAGGCACTAGAAGTGTCTGATATGTGTATTGGCTTCAGTGAAAAGCGGAGCTCAGAACACTTTTATGAATTTCCCTGAGAAGGGGTAAAAGGAAGTATTACAAACAAATACAAATTTACATATTCTCCCATGTTCATGTATCAGGCACAGGCAACACAGTGGTGAAAGCAATGAAGATACTACAGACCAACAATGTGAAAGAGGAGAGTGTCATCCTTCTCAATCTTTTCTCCACTCCTCAAGGTAAGTTTGTCCACACATGGGGCAATTCTAAGAACATGTTTTTTTGATTGTATTTTCTAAAAACATTAAAAAAAATAAAGGCCTTTATATGGAGTCATTCAAGCAGACAGTTATTTAATCTCCTTTTGCATGTTTCCTCTTTATTCACTCCACTTTTTATTCCTCTGACATGAACACTAATTTGTAATTTTTTTTTTTTAGTTAGGCAGAGAGTTCATTTCTTTTTTTGTTCTCCTCTTAAAATAATGAATTAATTCATATTTTTGCTTTTTTTTTTTTTCCAGCCGCAGAGAAGGTTTTGTCTGAATTCCCAGGCATGAGGTTGTTGACCACAGAAGTTCACCCTGTGGCACCGAGTCACTTTGGTCAGAAGTATTTTGGCACAGAATGAGAAGAGACTGGGAGCAGAGACTGTCGATTGTCTTGTGGACACTTTTCTACTCAGCTGTGAGTTAGCTGAGCTCCTGTACAGAGGTCAACACTGCAGCATTGGGGGAGCAAAACACTGTCAGAAATTGCTAAAGTCTAAAAAATACTGATTGATTGAAACACAGACTTGCTATATAATTTAAACAGCAAAAGCTGAAGAATAAGAATTGTATGCTGACATTTAATTCTTCCATTGCTGACTGATTTTGAAATGACTCATCTCCTACACATTATTTTGTAATTGGTTGCATTTTTGAAAAATCCAGTTTCGATATACGTTTTGTTGCCAGATTTAAGATATACACTGTTTTTCAATGGTTTTTCATTCCATATGGAGCAAAGGCCACCATTTTTACCTGGTGTCTTTAACACTAAGAATTTCCTCTTTTTTTGTTTTGTTGCTTAGAAGAAGAGCTTTGCTAGGCTTTTCTTAAACTCCAATGCAGAGGCGAGGGCTCATAGTCTGGGTATCTATGTTAAATTGTAGTGGGGATTCAGCAATCAAAATGATCTTCATTACTTATATCATTGTTTTTACTGGCTGATGACAGCTACAGTCTGAAAGTGAAAGCCTATGCAGCCTATCTTCACGACAAATTTGAAGATGTAATTTGTAATACTTTATTTTTTAACAAGCTTGAATTCAAAACATGTTGCACATTATGCTCAAAGTAAAACAACATGACATGATCAGTTTGTTTATCAAGTACAAAATGTTGGTTTAAAATGTGAATATTCACGGTCTGTTTCCCAGTCAAAATTTGAAATCTTTACATTTTTTTTGGTTGCAATCTCTCTTCATAGAATTTTAAAGCAAAAACCTCCCTAGACTTTTTGAATTATTGTTATAGTACTGTACTACTAGTGCTGCTGCTACACTACGATTACTAACCCTACTGTTCTTTATTTTTTTTTGTCCTTCATTCTTGTGAGAAACTAAGAAACAAAGGCGATTGATCTCAACAATGATGTTACTCTACACTTTCTCCTCTCCATTAGTGTTTATCTTTTCCTCATTTCTCTCTTTTACAACAATTTGTAAAGATTTTTATTTTTGTTTCATTTAAATCTTTGACAGACTTCATTTCACAAGCAAACATAAACAAATAAGGACCAGAATCAGGTAACACGACCACATTCCTTGCCTTACTATATTGACATTAAGCTTGTATGAAGAAAATCTAAGTAAGTAAGAAATGTTAATGTGTTGTAATTGTCTTAAAAACACTCTTGTTAAGCTGATATCCATTTCTTGTATTGACTGCGTGTCTTTAGTGTTTACATTCATTTTGGAATAGAAGGCTAGCTGCTGAAACAGGAGGTGCAAGACAACATAGCATTACATGAGGCATGACTGCTGGCTCACATTCAGTATTACATTTCTCTGTCTCCTAGAGCTCCAGGAGTGTGCGTATGGTGATAGGCGCACTTGTTTCCTATGATGTAGGTGGTTCGGATTGAGCCTGAAGTCTCATTTGTTTTGGGGTGCAAATTATGTGTAGAAAATAAAGTCGTTTACAAATAACTAAGCTTACCAGATAAACGCCTCAAGTCCTATATTTGATGAAGGCCCCTTTTGTTTTCAGACTTTTTCATCATTTCCCATTGACAACCTTGGTTAAGTTTTTCACCGTTACCTTTAAACATTACCAATTCTTAGATGACCTTATTGATTTGCTTATATATATATATATTTATATGTAACATTCAATGAAAAGTTTTCATGTTTCTTAATTGGCATTACCTTGAGAAAAAAACAGAATAAACAAGCTCATGCTAATGGGGATGATGCACATTAGAAATATAGAAATGAACTCCATTATTATTATTATTATAGATGTTAACTCCATATTTGAGTATAGGCCACCAGCAAAGTCTGTCAGTATCGTCCTGTCCAAGGCCTTATCATATAGTTCACAACATTGTGGTTATTGCCAGAGATACCTTCCACTTGACAACATTGTAAAGCATGATGATATAGTTACCTTTGTCATAAGAAAAATGATCAGTTTACTTCCATGACATATGTGGTTCATTTTTTCATATATTGAGCTGATAGGATGTGATGACTGAGTTAGAGACCCCTGTATCTTTAACACTACTGTAACTTGTAACTTGCAGTGAAGTACTAAGAAATGTAATATTCTATAATATGGAAATGTGAATGTTTGGTTTCATCAAATGTAGATGCTGAACCATTGTGTATTTAATTAATGAAGAGTGATGTTTGTACTGTACCATAACCTATCAAATGCATAAACATGAAATGGTAAATTATTCCATTTTCACCATTTGACCCTTGTCAATACAATTTCTTGTGTGCACTCTCTCAATCAAGTACTTACATTTTTTAAATGTATCAACATGCCCCTAATGCCCTAATCTGTTTAGACAGAACGTTTTAGTTTTGATGTAAGAAGGTGCTATCAGTAAACATGCTTTTAACATGGAAAATGCCTAAAAGTGACGCCTGTCCCCTGCTGTAGATATGTTCTCTTTATGTTAAACACTGAATTTGAGTAAATCAAATGATACTTGGTATTCTTTCAATAATAGACTGTATAGTTTCACAAAGTAAAGATGATTACGATGAGTATGGCTAGCTTGGCTGTCACTGCAGAACTTAACAGATGAGAATAGAACATAAATTTATGTATGATTTTCATGGAATTCGCAATAGATTATAGAAAGATCTCCCTATTTTTCCTTCCTACATTAACAATGAAGCCTAAAAATGTAGCTGAAAAATAATTATGCTGTGTATCCGATGAAGTTGTAAACTGATTATGATGGAATACATTGTTTATGAGGACCTGTTCCCTTTTCCTGTTGCTCTTGTTTACTTACACAATATTGAACTTGAATTTTAGATTATTTGAGTTGTAGGTGAAAAATTGAAATGGTGCTCATTTATTTATCTTCCCAGATATTATTTTGGACAATAACGTATGATCTCATGTACCTTTTCTCCAATCAACCAAATGAATAATAATATTTTCAAATTATGGAGTGATTCTCCTTGATGCCTAACTACTATATGTTTTGACACTGCAAGACCTGAGTTTGGATTACTTGCCAATCTGGGGTTACCTTCCAACGGTGCTATCCTTTGTGTTTCCTGCTTAGTAAGTAGCTCTTGTGGTTTTGGTTCAAATCAAATTGTAACAAATTCAAAGTAATGAGCTGATTTGAAATCACTTGACACATGATTCTTGATTGTAAATGAATATATAAAGCCTTTGTTGAATTTTAGGTCTGCACTGTGGCTGAGCAGTTATCTCTTCAGGTTAACTCGTTTGGCTTCCAAAGATGACTGGTTTGAATACATTAATGGGGGTTTCTGGACATTTTGGGCTTTCGACTTTTGTCTTATCGGCGTCAGTCATTAATGAAAATGCGTAGGTCCAGTTTCTCATGTACATGTAATTGTGTTGCTAGGGGGTTGAGTTTCAAAAGCTCCCCTCAAAGTTTGTTACTTTTTTGTTTGTTCCCCACAACACACTCAATTTCAAATACTGAATGTAGGACTAATACTAATGTAATGTCAAAGACTTTACACAGGAGATTTTGAAGTACAGTGGACTCCACATAGGTGAACTCGCTTAAGATAAAATCTTGTTTAAAACGAACTGTTCACCCGAAATATGATTTAGTTCTAGGAGAAATGATGCAGATAATAAATTCTTTCACACTCAGTAGTTTTGAATGTTATGATATATTTTGGGACAAATGATAATGATTAATACATGTACATTCTTTCACACTTGATAATTTTGAATGTGATTTGTTTTGGGGAGGTTGATTGACAATCAGTCAATCAGATCTGAACCGGTCTTGTATTTTTTGTGTCATCGACATAGTTTTCATCTGAACATTTTATCAATTCTCTTGTGTGCTTTCCACAAGACTTCTAGACAGCTGACTCTTTGTTACCAAAGTGCCCCGTTGTGCCATTGACCATGTACGTTTTCTTCACTAGGCCAGTACGGAGAAACTCTGTTTATTAGCATTTAAGCTCATTATTGTCTACAACTTGTAGGATTTCACTCGATGGACCCATATTCTCTTTACAATACAACATATATTTTTTCTCTTGTTCTGTGAAACGTTTCGTTGATCTAACAGAGCCTCGAGCTCATGTTAATGGGGATGATGCGTGTTAGAAATTAACTCCATTATTATCATTAAAAAGGCTCTACAGCCTCATCGCCATTTTACTACATGTCATGTACTCTCAATTGAGAAACGTTTTTGCCTCAACTCTGCCCATCACATTTCTTCATAAACTCAATGGTTTGGCAACTTTATGTCATGTCTTTATTATCGCAAAGAAAGCTTCAGCTCTGTCTCATATTCTCAGAATTTTGGTTATTCAGGCGTAATTTTGTTTGTACTAGCACACATAAACATAAACACACACACACACACACTCAAAAGACTATGTCAACAAAACACAAGAAACTCAAATTCAGTTTTGATTTTAGCCAATTCATTTAGAATTTTTCTTTGATAATTGTTTCCAATATTCATTAAAAGTTTGTGATGCTGATTGCTTTCACTTTCATGAGTATACAGACATGCACACACACACACACATAAAATATGATATTCTTGCGTTCATTTTCATCCAATATGAGATGGAATACCTTCCAGGTGTGTCAACAATGCACACTGGCCTATTTTGTCAAATGATATTTCTCTGTTCAAATTCACTGTCGAGATGGACAGATGATTATTTTACATGTTCTGACCTATACACCATGCAGTAACCTTCGTTTTGTGACACCTTTTTTCTCCTCGAATATATGTTTTTACATCATTATTCTAGCCATGTGCATTATGCCTATTTGAATGTTCCAACTGAAATGTTTTTCAAGGCTTATGGTTGTGGTCTGCGTTTTTTTTTCGTTTTTTTCCTCCGCTGGTGGCGCTGTTTTTTTTCCTCCACTGATGCTGGTTTTTTTTTGCTTTGGAGTTCACACTGCACACACAAACTGACTGTATTTTGTCAGAGTTTTCTTTCCCATGGTATGCAGTGTCCATGTACCAGGGCTTTGAATCCTTTGTGTGACATCATTAAGACATGCAGACTCACTTTGTCTGTGTACCACTAGCATATCACATATTCCTTGTTGTGTGTGCTTTCATTTGCTGATTATGTTTAACTTTTTAAAAGAAACACAACTTTTGTTATGTTCTTCTTACTACAGGCTTTGTTATTACAACTGGTGTAGATACTAAAATAGACATGCTAAAATAGTTTTTCTCTGCTTCCTTGTTTGCAAAGATAAAGTTAGAATCATCATAGCTTCAACTAAGTGATCTTTGGGAGTCGATTTGGCTAGCATTCATCTTATCTTATAGCCATACTTATAACTTATACTATGCATGTACAAATATCAATAAATAAAGCATTCTGGTTCCAGGCTGTCACTATAACTTCTACAGGGGTGTAAATGGATCATATTTAGTCTGAAATCATCATTTGTCTGGGTTAAAATGTCACAGATGTTACAAGAAAAACAAACTACATGTAGAGATAGATGTCTTAAGACATATGGGGTGCCTGCTATCATTTTCAGAGGTTTTTCTTTCCATCATCTTACTGGATACTGGATATGCATTTGTAGATCTTCCATTTGCATCTCTGTTTCTAGAATGACTTTACATGACTGAAGAACTGACCAGATGAGAGGCCTTCATGTTTCATCTCCTCACTCACTCTTCTACAGCTACAGCAGATTTGTTCAGAAGAATCACTGTATTAGGGAATGGTCACTTCCTGCAACATGACCATTTGTATGACAATGGCAATGCAAAACTTCCTACTACTTGCATTCCTGCATTTGTTTCACACTCTTGTTGTCAGCAGCATGCATTTGACACTGAATCACTTTCTCTACTAGATCTATTTGAAAATTCATCAATTTTTTTCTTCTTCAAATTTTCTTTTCATCCATGTCATGTACGTTTTCAATGAAGGGATTCTCATTCTCTAATGACCAGGTTTGTTTTGTTGACAGGCTGATTTGAAAAGAAACCTTTCTTGATTTGTTCAATACCATTATTATTATCAATATATTTACACATCACTGATAATGTATGCCTCCCAGGAGGTTGAGATGGCTTTGGAATGGAACAGGTCTGTCGGGGTAATAATATACTGTAAAGCGCTTCGGGGGGGATAAAGCGCTATATAAGTGATGTTGTTATTATTATTATTATTATTATGATGATGTTATTATTATTATTATTATAATGAAGAGGATATTGTTTTGTTCTCAAAGCACTTGGCTTGCGGACTTGCGTGGATTCGAGATTTGCTGTTACATCATTATTGATTTAAAAAAATGAACTTTCATAACATGTTCTATTACCAATATGCTTAACCTACAAAGCTCTGGCAGTCATGTTCAGCACCCAAATAAACAAACATAAGTAAGATAACTGTACATAATATAAGTATAAGACATTTCAACATTTGGCTTCTAACCCGTGTCAGTACCACAGTGGTTACAATAACAAACAGTAGTTGAATTTATGTGTAGCACATTTTCTCACTCTACAGCAAGCTCAATGTAGTTTTTTAAGTAAGCATACTAAATACTATTACCCCAACAGACCTGATTCCCTCCAGCACCATTTCAGCCTGTTTGGAGGAATATTTTGGTAGATCAACCTCCGCAGTACTGTCCCCAATATACTGACATCTTTCACTGTCTATAGTCAAACACCACTTTGGCACCAAGATGTGGTGAGAACTAGTGATGGATGAGACAATACTCTCAAATTCCAAATGGAGTCTACGTGTTGAGACTAGCAGTTGAACCTAAGGCACTGTAACACGTAGACCATTTGGCATCCGGATGAACGGTTCAGCTTTTCTCCGTCTCTGACTGCAGTCTGTTATCGCCTGCCTATTTGATTTCGTCTCAGACATTTTACTGTGAGATCATTTGATACGATGCTACGAAATGTTCATCTTTTTACCACTAACATTACTAACAAAACAAACGAATCACAAATTTTGCTCACAAAAGCATAACCAATCATATGATAAAATGTTTGGATCCATTACATATGGTAGATTTGTAATCTAGTCTTGTTTGCACTTTGTTTGATTACTCAAAGAAAGTACATGTGTGTATTTATTTTCCTTGAGAGTCAAAGAACGAGACACTGAAACATGACTTACCGCTAAGCCCAATGAACTGTGAGTCGGCCTACTAATGAATGTTTGAATTTAAAAGGCGATAAGGAGGATTGCGGCATTTTGCAGTGGTGCTGCCAATAGGACAAAGATTTTCTTACTGGTCTGGTAATAATAATAACATTGCAAGATTATATACAAATGTCAAATGACTTGATACTTTGTTGATATTGTCGTTGTACAATGACATTATATTTCATTTGCTGGTTACTGTGAAGACCGCACTCTCGGTTTGCTGTGTTCAGTGGAATTTGTTGTGTTTCTATTTCTAGCTGTTAATTGTTAGCTTACAGACTTATGTTCAATGTTGTCATTTCAGTTCATTGTCCTCTATTCCATTTTGACCTTATCTTTTGTTGTGTACGTTAGTTGTTTTAAGCACTTTTAATTGTTTTTTTAACTTAGGAAATGATACTGGACTGTAGCCGACTTACCACTTGAAGTAACTGCTGTTTGATTTTTAAATAACTTTTGTTTGGGTAATCAATTGAAAAAGGGCTACATGGGGTGTTAAGGGGTTAGACCAAGAAGTGTCAACCTTCTTTCCAGTCTTTGGTTATGGTTGATTGAGAAGAGGCTGCTATGTGTTCAAGCTTTTCTAAAGAGTTGTTGAAGTTTACACATACTTATTGAATTTGTGTCCAGCATCATGTTCTTGAGGGAGCAGTGCATGTACTATTTGTAAACTGTACTTCGTTTTGTGGTGTAGAGCCAAGCATATCCGTAGTTTAGTTGGGGCATATAATCCATTTCATTGGTTAATTTGATAAAACGTGTCTTAGTCTTAGCGTTGCATTTACTTCATTAGGTGACACAGCATATGTTCTCTGCAGCACCAGCTCTTCTTAGCTTATATTGCTTACGTAGACTCTTCTACAGCACTTTGTCTATCCAGTCACTGAAAGAGTGCATTCCAATATTCAAAGTACTGTATACAACACTTCATTCATGAATCTTTCCCCAAAACGATTGATGTTGACGATTTTGAAAAGTGCATTTTGTCTTTTTTGCTGACTTACTGACTGATAAAGTTAATAACCTTATGGTCTCCCATGTCTTTTAATGTGCCTGTTAACTCGGGGAACTAATTGATTATCTTCACAATGAATCACAATCTCCACAAGTCTTTAGGTTCTTTGAACAAGGAATGTTAATGCATAGCCTACCTATCCGTCGAGGCAACAGTTTTCTTTTGATGTCTTCTACTGGTAAATTAAAATACAAATGTAATACATGTAATAATACAACTACTGTATTAAATTGTGGTCTATTAATAAACAAAGATATATTTAATGTCTAAGCAGCATTTATTGTTCACTGTATGAAAATAAACATTCTTGTAAAATACTTTATAATGCTAATCCATCAAGCCTCCATGTCATGCGTTCACTATGAATTCTAGCATGAAAAACAAAGCAGAGCAGAAAGTAGCTTTCACAACCATTGCTTGAGTCACTCAGTAATGACATAACAAAGGAATGTCCCATAGACTCTTAAAATGGGTCTGTCAATAATCAAGATTTGATATCAATATTGTGAATATTATTATTCATACAAATTAATAATAAAGATTATATTGTAATCCAGTAACTACTGTATTTTTACATCAGTAAAACCTCAATGGTGGACATTCTTGCCCATTGTGTACTTGGCCAGTAAAGTGCGATTAATCTCAGCTATAATATGAATCACGTCAGATCCTTCATCTCAACATAGTTTCTCATGGATATTGTAATCTCCCACTGTTTCGTCACATCTCTGTCATGTATGATGATTGTATTGGTAAATACTGCATTTTTTCCACCTCATCTTTGGGTATATTGAACCAAATTTGATGTCTGAAACTACATGTATTGATTGTTTTGCATTGATGTATCCTGGTAACTCATGTAAATCTTGTGTTACAGTGTTGTAGAATAAAGACTTGAGGTCTTGTTAAATCAGTGTTCCTTTTCAGTTCAGTAGTTACAAAATACAACACACTATAAAAACAAAAACTTTGCATACAACTGACCCACCCTGACAAAAATGAACAAAGTTGAGCAGAGTGGTTTTCCTAGGTTCGCAATGTTTTATTGATAATCAACATCAGTTCTAACATATGACAAGGAGCATTAAATGTCACAGGGTTTGCAATAAACAAACAAAAAAGGTAGTCCAGTATACTCATTCAAAAGCATGCATGTCAGTCACTCTAGATGTTTGGCAACAACATTTGTACAAGGTGGTGAACACTCACAAATGTATGGGTTTAAACAAAGGAAAAGTGTCCTGGCGGGACAATCAAGAGATATCTGTAGGTTCTTTCACCTTTCATGGTAAGGTTTTCAAGACAAAAGGCATTGGTTTAAGTCTAAAACTTTGATAATACACCAGCAGCACATTTAGTGCCATACAATTTAAAAAATTCTTGTACAGTTTTCTGTATTTCATCCTAAAAATCACAGCCATAGCCAATAGATAAGGAAAAGATGCATTACATCTACTCTGTAAACTGTGTAAGAAAGTAAATTACTAATGTAAAGTTCCTACAAAAGGTACTGAAATACCTTTTCATCAAAATCAAAAGTCAGCGCCCTGTATTGTAATCAAATCTTCAATAGTTTGCCATAACAAATATCACAATGATGGAGAAAAGCATCTTGTAGTAGTAGTAGACCAATGAAAACGTCTCTCTTGCTTTTCATCAAGTTGTCTTTAAAATTAGTGAAATAACTTATAACAACAGCGGCGGTGGGGGGTCAGTGAACAAAGTCGTTGTCAAGCAAAACAAATGTCCAAACGAATTTGATATCATAATGTTGTCATTAAAATCAAAATAGACACACAAAAACCCACATGGTACTACAAGATTGCAGATATAAAGAATGTGTGAACACAGGTAAAAATTGTGAAACCTATAACAAGATATCAATGACACTGGACAAAAAAGTCTCCAATCTTTCACATTCAATTCGTCGACAACACAATCAAACTTGAGGTCTCTTTCGATTTGTTAACAAAATCTTACGGTCTACAAAATAACCAAAATGATGAAAGATTTCACCCCCCCAAAAAAAAATGGACCACAGATTCACAGCAAAGGTGTTTTCCTTGGAGCATCAATCATTGCACAAGTGGGAACAAGGCAACAAATGTTTTGACGTGAACATTTTCACATCTCCAATAGTAGTATACAGGAATAATTAAAATAGATATATGGGAGAAAAAAGCACACCTTTGATGTAGACATGTTTAAAACATCACAGTTCAGTATCATTCCAATCACTCTGCCTGTCTCAGACCAAATATAAACCTATAACAGTGGTGTAAGTGTAAGCAACACGCCCATATGTGTTCCAGTAAAACAAACAATCATTTTCTCTGAGACTATGGTCTAGTATTGACACATCTACTGTGTTCAAGTAAAACAAACAATCATTTGCTCTGACACTACCATCTAGTAATGACACACCTACTGTGATTCTAACTAAACAGTCTGCAGCAAATGAGGGAATCTGGCACTTGACAAATAATTCCAGTTCCTCATCCCCTGAGGTGACTTGCAGTACAGCAGTCTGACATACAATCTAGGAAATGGACACTAGGCATGTACCTTTGTACACGTCCCTAAATGCAGGTGATAAAATGCAACCTTGCATACTGACTGACTACCAACTGAATGAAATAATGACCACAGCAAGAAGCTAAAAGGATAGCACAGTAGCATGGTTTTCATGTACAATCAGATCTCTGGACAAAACATGCAAGAGCGAAAAGTTTGAAAACACACACCCATGCCTCTTGATTGTACATGTAGTGGCAAGAATGGAATATTTATCATACTGTTAAATACTCAAGACCTAGTGTCCAATAAATAATACAAGTCATGGCATTTCCCAAGCGGGAGTCTAGTCAATATCTTAAAAAATGCAGCATGAATTTTGACGATACAAATAATAACAATGTTGTTTATTTATAGCAAGTCTTATCAACTGCCATGCAAGATAAAAAAAGAAAGAAAAAATAAGAGCCTTTTATAAAAAAACAACAACTGAAGGAAGATGAATTCACAACACTGCTTGAGACTGTTTTTAGTTACATCAATATGTGTTGGCTTGGAGATTGAAGCAGACTCTATTTCCAGTTGAGACTGTTCCATTCTCCCAAGATTATCCCAAAGGTTGCAGCTTCGAAGAGAGTTTCAGACTATCCTCATATTTGTAACTTTTTCATGAACATGCCAGAATGAGATCTTATCCTTATTTCTTTTATATAATAATACTTAATTTGATTATCATGTATATATATATGATCCTGAGCAGAATTGTTCACAAACTATGATTTGATTAAGAGGAAAACTTTTGATGGTGTATTGCAAAGGACTAAAATGACTTTAAATTAAAAATAAAGTTTAGTGAATACACGTACAGTGGTACAAATGAATATAAAATGTACATGTCATATTTGATTTCTTTTACGTATAGTATAAAACTACAAATCATACATCAGTGCAAATACTGCAAACAGTATACACATTGCTTTGATCAATAAAGTATATAGCACTTGAAGAAAAAATGGAGTAAATATACCTTAAGTTAAAAATGTCCTCGGATAATGTACATGTACAACAAGCAAAAACAATCTAATTTTGCAACATATTGCCATAAAAAGCTGATAATGTCTTTAGAAAATTGGTGACAACAAAATAAGGTTTGAGTAACAAGTTTAAACTAGCTCATAGTTACTGTTCTAAAATCATAGCCTGACAAAATCATTTTACCGATGTAAAATAATGGTGTTTTCTTGCTCTCCGCTCCATGATATGTCAAAGGTACAAGGGTTGGGGCATAAATAAGGCTAAATTAAGCAGACTCTCGTAAAATCCCTTCTAGGAACACCAGGGGTGTTAAACACAAAAATGACCAGAGCTTCCTCAGTCAGACTGGTTCTCCACAATTTTTGTCTCTAATTAATTTCTAAATTGCGCAGTTTGTAAGGTCAAAAACGAAATTTCAAAAACAAACAAACCTGCAAACGCCACCTCAATCAACACCCACTGCCCTGAAATGGATTGGGAAGCAAATGCTAGGGTTCTTAGATGGATGAAATGATGTAAAAGTCTGGAGACAATGAACTGAGCAAGGAAACACAAGGCTGGGTGGACGAGGCAAGTCTACAATTGTTTGAAGATGTTGGAAGAGCAGCGTTGTTGTGCTTGAATGGCCGAAGATCTGCTTTCAGGGTAGATTCAGTTCTGTGGAGAGGATTAAACAGAAATGTAACAAAACATTAATCACTGTGTTTGAGTGTGTGAAAAAGTGTGTCAGTCTGTGTAAATCAGGAGATAGGGTGTGTATATGTGTGTGTGTGAAAGTATTGATAATGATTATTGTCAATTAAAAAAATTAATAAATTATGAGGAAAATCACCAAGAGCAACCAATCTGGTAATACGTCATGTGCTAACTATGAACAAATTCTGTAGTTTGCACAGTAAACCCTCTTGCTATCATACCTAAGGTCCCACACTCATCCTCAAGATATGGGCCATCTTGTACTTGTACTTCATTTCCAATATTCCAAATGTATAAACAAAATTGTGAGGACGCCATGAAGCCATCAATAGATGTGATAAAGACTTCCAAAACAGAGTAGACTAAATTACAAAGTAACTTGGGGCTGGACAAGTAGCCAAATAAAATATCTACTACATGGACAACCATAAAACATACCTTGTTTTGACATCTTCTTTGATCAAAATTCTGGTACAACGTCAGGAGTCTGGAAAAACAGAGCAGTCAAAAACATGTTGAATTACTTATTCTTCATTCATTACTTTGGAACAATATTCTGAATACAGAAATATGGGGGAAAGTCTAGAATGACATTCAATAAAAAAATGTGTTTATTTCATTATAAAAAACAACACAACAACAAAAAGGCTGACCAAAGTGTGGGAAGCAATGTTCATTGCTCAAGTGTTTCAATACAGAAAAACATTGGTCTTCTGTAAAAATGAGAAAATGTCTGAAAAAGCTAACAGAAACGTAAAAAACAAGGTTGCAATAAAAAAAGAAACCGTGAGCCATTCCTTGAAATATGAATGCCAAAAAAAAAAAAGCATAATTAAAATAACCAAACACATGATCGAAACGAAATCACTGAATGAATGTCTATGACGGTCTCAAAGAAATTAATGCAAAAAGTGATTTGTTTTCTTTCACATGTATTTCTATTCAATCAAGGAATTGTGGTATTGCAAATTCTATACAAATTTCAGCTCACAAATTCCTCAGACAATGAAATATTTATTAAATACATGTAGTAACTGAAGTCAACGTCACTTCATAACCTGAGTGAAATGTCATGACATAACAAGATAATCTGCATATGGAATCTAGTGACTGATAATGGTGACAAACACTACTGGTGCAGATCATGGGGGTTAAAGACATTATCATGCAAAGTACAAATACAAACAGCTAAATACATATCGAAATTCGTTGTATCTAAACATAGCATTGTTTGAGAACCGCACAAAAAGCGCACGAGGAATAGTGAACTCCACTTAAAAGTATTACATACATACATACATACATGTATCTATTATCTGTCATGGCACAGTAATCAGCAAGATCCATCATTGTAATATACA
>JAUELK010232740.1:0-18097 GCA_031471215.1 Gastropteron pacificum | reverse complement strand
CGATACCTTAGAGTATGGGCCTTTGTGAAAGTTTGCATATATATGTAACTAAGAGAAGGGGATCACCTATTCTCGTCGTCTAGTCCCAAATTACATGTACATGTACTATGGGCCCGGCATGGTGCATGCTTGGTGAAGTTTGCATGAAACAATAGAGAGAAGGGATGGGTTGTGGTGGGAACCAGGCATCGCACCGTTGTATCGAGTAGCCTACTTGAGTCGCGGTTACCATTAATTCGACCAACACAATAATTTAAAAACAAAGTACCTGTAGAGGCTCTGTTAAAAAAAAAAGATAGTAAATTGAAAATAAAGAAAACAAAACAATGAAAAGAAGCAGTCGATGAATAAAAGCGCCCCCCGTCTCGGCATCGCATACCAAACAAAATGAAGGTATTATTAGGAGTATCTCTAAGGAAGGAAGACCATAGACTAGTATATTATTATTATTATTACTAGTCTATGAGTACGAGAGGAAGACCGAATCTCAGAATTAGTAATAGTATTAGATCTAGTATTATCGTAGTTCTGTGGACCGAATGAGGGTATTGCCAGGTTGTAATTTCATTATGGTGGATATCGTGATAAGAAAATAAAGAGAAATCGTGCAATGACTCAACTTTTTTATTTTCTAAAAAATAGAGAGCATTAGACCATATCCTTGATTCGATTTTAAAGACGTTGATTTTTAGAAGCTTTTTACCTAAAAGTTAGACCTGGCTTTGGCTTAAACGCGCCATTTACACAGGAGTTTAGCTGTGAGCGGAGCAGTCGCCGGGATGGGCGGAAGTTATTCGTAGTTGTAGTGTATTATAGGTATTGAGCAAACTTACTACCACGACTCTTGCAAGCGCACAGTGCTCAAGTGGAATACGATAATGGAACGATCAGATATAAAAAGTATCGATAGAAGCGTGCCCGTTTTGTTTTGTCGCTCTTGTAAACAAAATAACCGTAGGAGTTATAAATTAGAAGGCTAAGAAGGCTATCGTAAATTTACGATGAAAACATTTGGTTTGGACTAATCTAGACTATAACTATAACTATAAGATCTAGACTAGATCTAATCTAGATCTAGATCTTGATCCCTTTATCATTTGGACTTGAAGGATCATTACATTCCTGTCTTCAATTGTAAGTGAATCGATGCACGGCACAATCGTAGATTCTCTGATACTGATATATATCTAAATGAAAATGAAAATGCATCCCATCATCATCATCATTTGATCATTGTTGCCATCATCATGTCATATCATCATCCAATCATTTTCATTTGGTGGGTGATGCTCCCTCCCTTGTCTTGTCCCTCCCTCCCTTGTCCCTCCCTCCCTCTCTCTCTCATCTCTTCTGACTTAACTGTGTCTGACTACCCCCCCTTTTTTTTAAGCCATTTTTTACTTACTCAACTCATATTACTCATCATAACTCTAGTCTAGTCCTAGTGGTCGAATGGCTGAGCCTCAAAGACAAAACGTTCGCTATATTTTGACTCCATTCAATTCATCGGAATGAAAGTATGGTAGTCTAGAGGGATCGAAGTCTAGTTTAGCAGGTTGCTAACTACACTCTCGATCAACATAAAAAGCTAAAGAAAAGAAAGATCTGTGGTTTAATTTGAGGAGAAAAAGAAAAAAGAGGGGGAGGGGGGGGGCAAATTAATCATGCGCGTTGGAGTACTACTCAAGTCTGAGTGATCCAACTTATTGGAAGAAGTCAGAAGAAGATCTGAATCTAGAGAGTCTAGACTAGAGGCTCCCTGCTGGCATCGCCCGTTATCCTCCTGAAACGGAACACAGCCTGATTTCACTTAATAAAATGATTGACCTCCTTCCGAAGCCTACGGCCACAAAAGCCTTTCTCGGGATGCTCATTGGTCGGGGCCTATTCATTTCGTTTTTTGAGGCTAATTTGAATAGGGGAGGTCTTCTTCTTCTTCCATTTAAGACTTGCAGCCTCACAATAGACGACTTTTTGCAATCGCGCAATGTGACTCAGTCCCCAATGCTCTTGAGTTGAGGTGAGATTAAAATGCACACACCAGATGTTGAATAAAATATGTATAAAAGTTATTCATGATGGAAGTTTAAAATCTGGTGCATGTTCGGGTTGTTTTAGAGCGGGGTTGGGACCCCCTGGCCAGCTAAGCATTATCATTTATCGCTAATTCCTCGCGAAGTAGCCAACCAAATTGCATGAACCCGATGTTGATAGAAAGACTTGAAGTTAGATCTATCAGTATCAGTCAGGCTTTTCTTTCAACGAAGTACAATGACATTTTTTTGTTGTTGTCCAGATCCGACCAACCCGTTGTTTTACGACCGTCGACTCAGCCAGGAGAAATTTCCGAAAATCGTGAAATTTCCCCGGAGTTCCGCAATGTTAACAAAAAAACTTTGAATCTTCCGCCTTTCTGCGGATTGTTTACGTTGCCGACGAACGAACGCGATGATTTGCACATTGTTATTGCTAAAAGTAAAGGCTCACTTTAACGAGGATCTTTTTCGCTACTCTGTGCTCGAAGCAGAATCTTTATCACTTTATAACGGAAATGCAACTTTTACATTTATCTTCCGGAATTTATTTCGGATTATTCAAACGAAGTTTCTTGTACCCAAATACAATCGGCGGGACTTAGCTGTAACCTCTCGTTTCTGCATCAATCAGGATCAGGATCAGGATTGGTACATTGACGGAGCCCTATACTCTATACTGGACTATTTTGTCGACGGGGGCGTGGGGGGTGTGCCATTTGATTTCTGGGGGGACAAGGGGGTTTTGACAGGGTTCAATTTAGAATTTTGCCCGGACAGCGACCATAACTGGTCTACTCTTCATCGATTTCAAACTGTCACGGGATCTTTAACGTGCGCAACGTGCACATGGGACCTCTGAGTTTATCGTCCTTATCCGACAAGACTAGGTGCTCGGTCCCACCTATCAAGGAGACCAGGGGCTGAAAAAACACTTAAAGTGAACACCAACTTTGACCTGGCACAGGGTGAGTTCGAACCTGCGACACCTTGGTGTTGGCTGAACGCTCTACCTACACTGTGCTAACACTCCCCCTAGAAGCGATGTTGGTACAGTATTAAAAATTTCTCGCAGTTCTCGGATGTGTTCGTTTGTTGAATGCAAGCAGCAATGAAACTGAAATGTGGTTCAACTCGACAGGCTGATGGCATTTCGTAGGCCTAGATCTACCTTATTTTAGGGCGACATTCGGCGGTTTCGCACTCGAACTGCGTTTCCTTCAATCGATGGCGACGGTCTGGCGGGACGAACAAAATAATTTCGGTAATTTTACCGGCACCGTAAGGTCTACTGTTATAGGTACCGGTACTGAAACAGTCAGACGTTCAGACAATGCCTCTCGATTCTGCACCAATATGCGATCACCAGACACTTTTTGTGTGTGCTGTTGAATAGAAACTAGAATTCATTTATTTATTGACCCTCCATTAGTTGACAACTATGGTTTTTGTTAGAACACTCACATTTTGGTCCCCTCCATTAATTGGCAACTATGGTTTTAGAACACTCACATTTTGGTCCTAATATGCAGGAAATTGATATTCAGTGAGTGTAATTTCAAAAAATCTTCAGCTTGAGGTTTTGGTTGTAAAAATCGTGTCAGCTGGCGCTAGAAAATATTTGCAAATGGCATTTATGGATTTATTTATTTTTCTAATTCCCAGGGATTTACTTCTGAAATCCAGCGGGTTTACTGATTATTCCTGTGAAGGATTGCAGTACCTTCCAGCCAGCACAAACTAGATCAAGATGCCAGGCCGCCCCGCAAGGCGCGCAGCGCGCCAACACGTAGCTGACTTGGAAGAAGGAGAAGTGCCACAAGAATCAACCATCAATTAGTAAGTGTAGAGGAACTTATTTTCTTAATCTGAATGTTTTCTCATTACTAACTAAGTTACTAGAAAACCAACAAAAACAGTTCATGCAGTATATTCATCACAAATGGTAACTTAGAGAAGGATGGCAATTTCTTTACTAAACTTCAGTTCTACAGTTGTGAAATGTAGGCCTAGTTACTACATTGTTAATGAGTGTACTCAACCAAAGAATATAATAATAAATATGGTTGAATGTAATCAGGAAGGTTTTTGTTTTGTTTTTTCTCATTCAAGTCAGGAACCTGACACGGACAGTGAATTTGAAGAGACAGTTGTTCCTAAAGGCCGTGGCAAGAGAAAGAAGAAGGATGATCATGGACAGGTACACACAGTATTTTACTAAATATTCATGTTCAGTCTTAAATATAATGTTTGAGACAACTTTACGGCAGCTTGTTGGTCCTTATACTTTTATATACACACTGCACTTGAACACCTAGAATTGGACATGATTTGTCTGACGATGAAGATTCTTGAATCTCTTTTTTAGTTAGTGTCTTTTGTCATCATCTGGTTATTTTGAAGTTCGTAATTAGATGTAGAACAAATGTGGTGGTGTGTGTTGATTGCTTCTATTAATGTTCTTACCACATTCCTCTTACTGTTATTAGTCTTGTTCCTGATTATTGTAGATAATGTTAGATTTTAAAATGTTGATGATTTCAGTACAATTATAAGAAGTGATGTTGAAATATCTGATAGTTTTTGAATTTGTATTAACAATATATTGCGGCATGGCGCCATGTAATTTAGAAAATTAAACATTACTATTTGATGATGATTTGTTATTATTCCATTGAGGGTAAATTGTTTTCACAATGTTCTGAACATTTTCATGAACGAAAGAAACAACCATTGCGAGGACACATCTCCACACACCTTCCTTTTTCTCTCTCCTCACTCACTCTTCAGCACACAGTTTAGAGTATAGAGAGATACATGTAGTATGTAGGCTAAATGAAATGCATTATCATTGTGTGAAAAGATAAAGAAGGTTCATAGTTGTTGGTAGAAATGACCTCTTGTAATGCTGTATTTGTGTTTGAAAACATTAATCGATTGCTCCTATTTAATTTGCTGGTGTATATGGTGTGTAATAATCTTGACAAATGAATGAACTCTTTTTTTCTTTGCAAGGTTGGTGTTGACAAAGTTGCTACTGTTTTCTCTCTCTCAGGCTGCCAAGCGCAAGAAGTCAGATGGGCGGGGCCGGCGTGCCCAACAGGACGTATCTGACCAAGGTGACCGCAGCTTGTTTGAGATGGTCAAGTCTGGCCGGTCATCTCTTCAGGGAGTGGTGGACGACTGGATTGAAGGCTACAAGCTTGACCGCAATGCTGCCCTCTTGGAGCTCATTCAGTTCTTCATTCAGTGCTCAGGCTGCAAAGGGACAATCACTCCTTACATGTACGCCAACATGGAGCACGCAGAGATCATCCGCAAAATGACAGAGGAGTTTGATGAGGTTTAGCCATTACTTTTTTCTCTTTGTTGGTTTGCTTTTTTTTTCCTTTTGGAGATGGGCAATAGATAATAGATCACAACTTATTGATATTGTGTCACTAGGAGTTAAAACACTTAACTGATGTGCTATCACAGACTCACAAACTGATTTAACAGTTAGCAAGTTGATACCTTATCTCTTGTTCATTTCTTACCTGTTTCTTGCTTCAGTTGATATTTTATTTGTAGACAAACTCAAAATCCATTTCTTCTTACAGGACAGTGGAGACTACCCTCTGATCATGAGTGGGCCGCAGTGGAAGAAATTCAAGCAGCTGTACTGCGAGTTTGTGCAGGTCCTGGTGCGTCAGTGCCAGTACAGCATCATCTATGATCAATACATGATGGACAACGTCATCTCTCTGCTCACCGGTCTCACTGACTCACAGGTCCGCGCCTTCAGGCACACCAGCACACTGGCAGGTCAGTGCTTGATCACTGGTTCAGGGAGTGTGGCGTCAGTGGAAAGTCGTGCATAACAATTGTTGTCATGTAAAGTCAGGGAACTTCCACCTTGACATTTTCTATATTGACCACTCAAGGTCTGCCGCAATTTTTCCGTAGTCATTGAGCTCTCATCGCCTTTGACGTCCTTTTAGTTTGCCTCATCTTTATGATCAAAGTTATTCCATGCTTCTATGCCATGCTATTAGAGACTGATATTTGTTTATGTATTTTTACTGTTACTGTTTATTGGTAAAATCATCACTCCTTCATAATCTAATCATGTAACATCTCGTCTTTTGATGTAAAACATTTGTGCTATTGTTATTATAACCATACCCATGTACACAATGTAATGATTTGCCCTGAGCATAGCAACTTCCACACGACAATATGTGGCAGACCTGAGTAGGGTTTATATTATGGTACTAATATATGAAACTCCCAGTACCACACTGTATGTGGAAGCTGACCTTTCAATGTCAACATAACTTTTCACTTCATTGGTGTAATAAACCAAAGTACCGGTAGTTGAAAGCCATCACATGCCAAATCCAGCAAGTCCCCTGATTTCATTGTCACATTTTGAGCCAGATTTGCATCAGAGATTGAGGGAGAAATGTGACCTGAATGCTGTATTTTGATCATATATTTTATTTTATTTTAATTCAGGGGGAGCCCGCCCCCAGACCCCCCATAGATTGGCTCCCGACTTCGGTGGTCGCATCTTCTGCCTTATACAGAAAGTTCAGATTATTTTTCTGCCTCCCTGCAACTTGCTTTAAGTATTAACATAGCTGCCTTTATTCCCCTTTAGTGGCGAGCATGACATAAAGAAATATTCAACATTTTTCCAACTTGTGCTGACACTGACAAACATGTCAAATTTCTTATTAGCGCTATTGACATCACTATATATCTTATGTATCTTATCTTGGCAGCCATGAAGCTGATGACTGCCCTTGTGGACGTTGCCCTGAACCTGAGCATCAACCTGGACAACACCCAGCGGCAGTACGAGTCTGAGCGGGCCAAGTCACAGTCCAAGCGGGCCAGCGACAGGCTTGAGCTGCTCATGCAGAAGAGACAAGAGCTGGAGGAGAACCAGGCTGAGATCAGGAACATGCTGACTTATATCTTCAAGGGAGTCTTTGTGCACAGATACAGGTACACTGCTTGGCCTACATCTTCCTGGCATAAAACATATATCACTACCCTTAACAAAACTTAGGCTATTCAATTGCTACATCTTTTCCATCTTAACATACAGATCAAAAACCTGGACACTCAATATATAAACAAATATGGAAAAAAGGATCAGTGTATTGAAATGTGGATATTTCGCAGAATCGGTAGAACTAGCTGGACTGAAAAAGTAACCATCAAAGCTGTATGCATGAAGCTAAATGTGACGCCCCAAGTGCTAGCCACTAAACTTTGGTTACATTGCACGCCACCCCAATCTTCAGAGCGAAATCTTGACTGGAAGAATCGAGGGCACCAGAGGAAGGGGTCTTCCTAAACAAACATGGAACAATAACATCAAGGACTGGTTGGGAAGACCATGGAACAACCCCATATATGGGATGCCCAGGACCGCAAATTGTGGAGAGCCATGGCATGTCGACCTCTGAAACAGAGATGACACAAGAAGAAGAAGAAATATTATATCATAAAGGAAAAAGATTGGGCATTGAAAAATGTGTTGATTTATACCACCACACCCAATGGAACATAAAGAATACTGTGTTGAACAAACTTTCATATTCCACACTTCCTACGGTGATGTAAATTCTTTATTTGTATAAACACCATACGTCATGAATATGGTTATGTATTCATAAGCGAAGTTTACTCAATGCGCATTGGACACGGATTCGAACGAGTACAACTGATCAATCCCGATTGTAACCGCAATCGGAAGTTGAGACTAACACAATGTAACATCCTCTGCTATCTTCTACGGCCTGGTTTAGATCAAAACCGGCAATATCTCTGGCAAAAGCCAGAAAGTGAATAACTTTTGATAAGCAGAAGTTCATGAACTATCTACTTTATGACAAAATGTTGATATTATCATTTGTCAATATGGATTATACTGTAAGTTATGTTTTTTTCCCCCCCGATGAAACTCGTTTGCGATAAATCATCAAATAAAGTCCAATGACTTTTATGCCATTTTGCTCTGTGTATAACAACATATTTGCCCACCCCTGTGAGAGTAGAGGGGTCTGCCACTGGACTACATGCATTGTGTTGTGCACTTTGCAGTAGGGGGGAACCTAGAGACCTGGGACAACCAGCAGTAGGTGTGGGTCGTACGTAATTTAGGGGTTTCCGAGTGACAAAGAGAAATGCGCCGGTTAATCAAAAATGAGTAGTATCGAAGAGGGGATTCCTTACTTACTTGGTAACCCTGTATAACAAAATTTTTTTCCGGGTCACAACAGTGTCAATGAGGGGTTGCACTGTATTGTATAGTATGCCTAAGAACTCGATCCATCATAAATTGTCTGTGCTGAAACATGCTTTTTTAGCAAATCACACAGTTAAGTCCTTAAATATAAATTGCATTCTCTACAAAACAAGAGCCTGTTTTTTGTGTTTTGATTTGACTATTCCAACAATGTAGCCCACCTTTAGATTCATTAACTCATGCATTGAGTTTGAGCAAACTATCAGAAGCTAACTGATCACGCAAACAAGTCTGTGGGCAGCAACAATTGGTGAGGGTAGCTTGTTCTGTAAGAAGCAAGCATTGTAACTTATGTTGACTGTTTTGTCTCCAGGGATACCCAACCAGAAATCCGCTCTATCTGTATGGCCGAGATTGGCGTCTGGATGAAGAAATACCCCAACATGTTCTTGGACGACTCCTACCTCAAATATGTGGGGTGGACCCTGTATGACAAGGTAATGTTCTTAGTAAACAAAGATCATTTTCCATTAAGAAGGAACTCGAAATTCCAGTGTGCTAGTTTTAGAAGAGGGTACATTATTGGCAAAAGTAAATAGCGTTCTCCATGCATATAAATGGTTTTTTTCGTTTCCGGTTTCTTCACTTTCTTCAATGCTCAGTTCGAGCCAAACTTTTCAAGCTGTTTAAAGTATGCGACAAAACGTTCAAATTGTTGAGTGTGAAAGTGAAGTACTATGGTATGATGCACAACATAGTAGCAAGTCTTTTAGATAAATACTTTTTTCAGGTGATAACTTTACAGATAACTCATTCATTTTTTTTCAGGTTATAATTATAACTAATCTGGCACCAATGTCTCTAATCATTCCAATCTTGCTACCTGGTAGCTAATTCTTTCTAAAATTTGACTAGTTGGGGAAATACATGTAACTTTATTTTTAGAAGAACATTGTCTTTTGAAAATAATAAAATCCTTGATAAAAATATTTTGTACTTTAAATTTTTTTAAAGTTGGAGACGCATATTTTTCTTTGACTCTCTGCATTGTCAGGTAGGAGATGTGCGCCTGTGTTGCCTAAAGACTTTGTCTCCCCTACACGAGACTCAAGATCTCTCTGGGAAACTGGAGCTTTTCACAAACAGATTCAAGGTAAGTTAAGAATGTCTTCTTTTCATAGTCTTTTTCTTTTTTTTTTGTAATTGTTGCTAATCTGCGCATGCAGCATGCATGAGGAGGTCAATCATGTTTTTGATGCCTCTAATAAAATTGTTCACTGTTTTAAAGATTTTTTACCAACTTTTACTAACTTTATTTACTGTGATGTCTTTCTAGTGTTTCACTGTTAGTGATCATAAACCCTGACAATGTTCCCCCAGGACCGGATAGTTGAGATGACACTGGACAAAGAGAATGATGTGGCAGTGCAGGCAATCAGACTGGTCATTCATGTTCTCAAGTAAGTTTGGTGGGTTCATACGCTGACTATCATTTAGGAGGAAGACTCGCCTCATGTTTGTCCTCTCACCTGTCAACATCATTGTGTCCGATGTTCGCTGCCACACATGAACATCCAACAATCCCTCCCAAGGGAACCCATACTTGTGCAGATCCTTGAATTTCCGCAGTTGCACGGAACCCAAACACTTCTATACGGGAAAACATTGTGGATTTCTTTAGCTTTAACACTCATTTTTGTGGGCAGGAAGAAGTCCTGTTTCCTCTTTCAACAGATTGTTTACATCGCTGATGATGTGTGACGAATGGACACGACAATACTCACATTTTTATTGCTGAAAAAGCGCTTTGTTTCAATATTTTGCTCTAAACAGCATCTCCCAATCGTGACAATGCAGCTTTTAAAAAATGTTTTGGCATTTCATCTAGATTGTGCACGCATTGTTTCATATTCATGTTAGCTACTTGTACTTCTACTTAAACGTGGTCTCACTTAGCCTCTCGTTCCTGCATCAATAAAAGCGATTCAAATCGATATGTTTCTGGTACTTTGACCTAATTCCAGGGCTAGTTTTCAGTGGATCTGTGATACTCTGTGGTTTCGCACTCGCACCATGTTTTCGATGGTTGGCGGCTTAATACAGATTAATATTGAGGATCTTTGTTTTCGTGCATTAGGTCAGCCTTTGAAAAATGCATTAGGAATATTACTGGTGTCGTCCATTTAGATTTGTGCAAACATTCTCCCACAGTCAGTGATAAACTGTGTACCTACAAGCCCCTTATGTCTATTTCAAAGCTGCCGTGTATAATTGTTCATGTTTTCATCCATTCACCGATGTTTCGTTGATGGCGAGAGGCTGAGAGGATTTTGTTAATCACCTGCTCCTGTCATCCAATGGCAGAAAATGCAGGAGAAAAAGTGCAGTTTTCCAAAGTAGACAAAGTAAAGTCTGTAAGATCCTGGTCAAAAAACTTTGTGGCCATTTGAGGGGATAGTTTAACCATTTACCATCTCACATTTTGAAATTTCATCTAGAATGTTGCTTGTGGACCTACCACTACCATGTAATTGTTTATAACACTGTGTTCAGGAGCAGTGAGAACGTACTGACAGACAAGGACTGTGAGAATGTCTACAACGACATCTACAATGATGTCAAATTGTCATGCAATCGCTTTAGAACTATGCTGTATTATGTCCTTTTTACCACTGTGTTCAGGAGCAGTGAGAACGTATTGACAGACAAGGACTGTGAGAATGTCTACGAGCTGGTCTACTCCTCCCACCGAAATGTGGCGCAGGCGGCGGGCGACTTTCTCAACCACAAACTGTTTAAGAGGGACGAGGATGCGCCCATCGTCAGATCTGCCAAGGGCAAGAAGAGAAGTCCTAACACCCCCTTGGTCAGGGACTTGGTGCAGTTCTTCATTGAGAGCGAGGTAACATTAGCATCATTCTTGTTTAGTAGCATTACTACTGTTGTTGGTATTAGTGCAATTTTAATAATTTTCATTTCATTTTACTTTGTGTTTACTTTACTCTTGAGGGCGATGTAATTAATGTAGGGTGTTATATTTATTCAATATGATCCTTGTTATTTTTATTGTTGCAATTCATTTTTAAAATAATTTTGTTTAGTCAGGAACTTGATTCTTTCTTTTTTTTTAGAGTGGTGGTTTGTTTTTGCTACTCATAGGCACTAAATTCTTCACTGGCTTTGTACAAAACAACATTTCAACATGTATTATAATGTGTATAGCCCAGGCCCAGTTTGAGAGGAACAGTACTGTAAAAGTTTAGTAGCAAAAACAAACCTCCACTCTAAAAAAAAAAAGAATCATGCCAAGTTCCTGACTAAACAATTTTGTTTGTGTGTATTATTTCTGTCTGTGAATGTCCCAGCGCCTTAGAGCATGAAAACATGGATTTGTGCGCTATACAAATGACTTTCATCATCATGATCATCATCAATTATAAATAATGTGAAAAGACACCTGCATATCGTGTTTTTCAAGAGTTTTTAAAGCCACATGTACGCTGAATCAAGACCCTGCACTCTGAACATTGCTCTTGAAGACTATGGCCCTTTTCTAAGAATTGGATTTCTAGCAGTTTTGTGGTCAGAAAGGGTTCTTTCAATATTATAGGAGCACCGGATAGAAATTTAAACCTGATAACATTTACTTCCCCCATGTCGTGTCATGGATTGGTATAATTTTGAGGTGATAACGGTTGAAACAAAGTTTTCTATGATGTAACAACGATCATCCAAAAAGTCACAGATATATTAATAGTAGATCATTCACAACTGTGTGTTAGTTCTTTCCATTGCTGCTGTTGGATTAATTAAATTACCCATGATATTGAAATGTATCAATAGCTCAAAATATAAATGAATACAATTTGACTTGTGTCCTCAGCTTCACGAGCATGCAGCCTACCTAGTAGACAGTCTTTGGGATATCAACGACATGATGAAAGATTGGGAGTGTATGACTGATTTACTCCTGGAGGAATCTGGCAAAGGGGAGGAAGGTAGGTGCTATCTATGACACAAAATACTTCAGATACTGATTTCCCCCTCAAATACTGATTTTTGGGGTTGATTATACTGAAATCCCAGTACTTTACTTTACTTCCCAAAAATTACTGTTTTAGCAAGACGACAGTGCAAAGGCATTGGTACAAATGGGGGCAAACTTTATATCGGCTTATAGAGGAAATCATGGGCTAGGCGATGGTAACTTTGGGGAAATTCTAGCTTTGATGGTAAGAGAGATATCGAAATAGTAAGATGCTCAGATTTCAGGACAATCCTATTTCATCGGCGCAATGGACAAGCCCGATATGGAGTCACGGGCCAGTGCATACTGGACAAAGGTTTATTGCCCTATTGTGTTCTGGGTGCGAATTCTCGCTGAAGGAGGACTTTTGGGCCATTCTTAACGGCCGTGGGCTGTGTCTGTCAAAAGTGACCGCCCAATCCAGCTCATCAACTTTTCCCTAAGATATACTGAATGTCAAGCAAATGAACTTAGTCAAGATGAGTTGTCCTCTGTGGTACATGACTTCCTGAAAAGGAATTGCATAGCTAGTGCTAGGCTTGTAAAACACACTAAGGAGACCAGATGAGATAAGATGATTGTTATTACCCCATTGGGGGTAAATTGGTTTTAACATTATATTCCAAATGAAAAACAACCATTGGGGGGGACACATCTCCACACACCTTTCTCTCTCTCCTCACTCTTCAACACACAGTATAGTTACATGAATAGCATGGTGTGGACAACAAAACTGACCCACCATGTCGCTGCCATTTCGTACTGAATTGTTCCCTGTCCATGGGTGTTATTTATTGTTCCGTACCATGATGGATTTCCGCATTCGCGAGTCTACAGCAAAACAGTTTACGTATTCATTCTTCTTGAAGAAGGTGTAATGGAGGTTTTTTTAATTTATATTGAAAATGTGACAAAAAGTTGATATTGCATTTGTTGGAACTTGATGGGATTTTTGTCACAGGGGACCAATTTTGTTTTCATTTGGGTTCCTCCTTGGGTTTTTTTTAGCATTGGCCAAATTTTGGGATCATACAAATTTTGATTTCAGTATTGGGGAGTTTCAGTTGGTAACACCCATGTCCCTGTCTCCCCCCAGCCCTTGATGACCGGCAGGAGACCAGTATGATTGAAATCATGGTGTGCTGTGTCAAGCAGGCCGCCACTGGGGAGTCTCCTGTAGGCAGGGGACCCAACAGAAAGGTGGGCAACAGACAGTCTTTGTTTTCTGATCATTACATCACATACGTACAAGGGGTACCCGGATATAGACAGTGAAAGATTTTGTCAGTATGTTGGTGTGGGCAACCAGTAAAGGCTTCCCACTCCCAGGAGGTTGAGAAGGTTATGGAATGAATCAGGTCTGTCAGTTTAATAGTAGCTGTAAAAATGCTATATGGGATGCTACTTGCTATTATATCTCCCATTCACATCCTTGACAATGATATTCCTTACTCTTATAGCTAGTGTATTTATTGATTCAGCATTTTAAAACATACCACTATTGACTATACTATATCTTATATATATTGGTGGACTAACCAATGTGTGTCCAATACGGCCAACCATTTAACCCTCAGACTTCAAATGTTCTCATTGGTGTCTTAGATGACCCAAAGGGTGCACAGCATTGGAAAGAACTCTAACCTCACTGTAGTTTCTTATTGCAAATTATTATTGTTTTTAATCTTAGTTCTGGAAACAACTACACTCTTTAGCAACCTCTTTTCATTTTCTAATATTGAGGTCAGAGTTCACAGAAACTGGACTGAAATCTTGTTGACACTACTCACTACACAGTGTAGGTCTGTAGGCCACTGTCTTACCGAGGTATTAAAGGACCTAACCTTGACAATCAAGTGTGCTTGCCTTCCTTCGCCCAACACAGAGTAACGTTGTGACCAAAATAGAAGGGGCACAGACAACCCACGGAACTCACGGTGGGGGAAATGAATGAAAACGAATCTATCTACTATTTAACCATACTGACTGTTTCAGGTTCATTTCATTGTGAGATAAGAGTTTGTGTTCATCACTTCACATCTTCATAAAATGATTATAAGTATAGTATTTTGTCCCAGTGCAATCCCTGGTATCCATAGCTAGTAGGGAACACTTGCAATGATTTTCACTTCATTATATCTGGATGTGTTACTCAGGCTAATGGATCACTGAAGAACAAGAAGGTACATACGCTACCATGGTATGATGTATTGTCTTGGAACTTGTTTTTTCTTTAGAAAAGACAATGAATGGTACAAAATGAATCAAATAATAATTTGTATTGCCATCCCTGTGTGTGTGCAGTTATCATCCAAAGAATCCAAACAAGTGTCTGAAGACAGACAGAAGCTGACGGAACATTTCATTTCTGCACTGCCACAGCTTTTGCTCAAGGTAAAGTCCCCTCTTGTTACAGTGGTCTCCACCTAAGAACCTGTTGCTTTACAACACAATCCGCCCAAGAACCCACATTTTGATTTTGGACAAAACCATATTTTTACCATAGAAAATTCACTCTAAGAATCCGTTTCAGCCTTAGGACCGTTTTGGCGTTGAAAAGTTACCAGAAACCACAAAATTATAAAAAAGAGAAACCGATCAAGACTGTTGAATTGTAGGCCTATGCAAAGAAGCCTAAACACGAAGGCAATATGTGAGACTCAGATGTCTGAGCATCGAAAAATGGGACCAGGCAATACCACTGCTGTTTTCTCAAAATATTCATATTTTGTTTATGTAGGAAAGAGCGAGTGTGTACATGTTCAAGTGAGTGTAAATATGTTTCAGTAGCAATGTGGTTATGTTCCAATCCCTGTAGCTGCAAGCATTTGGGATGTACTGTGGCTTAACAATTATGGCATGGGGTTAACTCATTTATGTTTCTAGTAGGTAGCTTATTCATAAACTTCAAGAGCAGTTATTTTGCTTTGTTCCCCCATGTGTGGGGTCATTTAAATGCCCATCTTGTCTGGCCCTTGTGCTTTTCTCTGGCTCAGTTTCCAGATTGTTGAGTCAAGTTCTTGGATGGTAAATTCATTGTTAAAGGCAAGGAGCTGCTGGGGAGTCTTCTTCTTTACCTGTTTGATGAGCTCTTTATCTGCAGGCTGTGGGCTTGTCTTTCTTTCTCCTTCCAGGTTGTTCAGGAGTGCCCACACCTTGTGCCTGAAGGGAAATACTCAAATCAAACTCGATATATTTTATGCAAATTCAGTTATTCCATATTTTGTCCTCCTTTCACTCCACAGTATTTGATGGACCCGGAAAAGGTGGCCAACCTCCTGCAGATTCCTTTGTACTTTGATCTTGACATTTATACCTCTGGCAGACAGGAGAAGGTAAGTCTTGATCTCTCACTGATTTCTTTTTTCTTTTTTTCTTTGTTGGCACAGGTGTAAAAGATCTAGAGCAAATCAGATACAATTCTTCTGGCATTTCCTCACTGTGTCATTCAAAGTATTATGTCTTTTGGGATCAGCTGTTGGGGAGGACCTATAACTTCAGGGGATAAGCAGAAAATGAACAGAATTGTTAAAAGAGCAGTAAAGAAAGGGGGGAGACGGCTTACTAACTCGTGAAATGTTGTTTGACAAATACTCACTTTCTAAGTTTTACCAAATCATTAATGTTCTAATCACCCACTGTTTCATGAATTTATAAGATCAGAAAGAACCAACAGACATTTGTGTTTGAAATTGCGGATCAAACGTTTTAGAATGTCATTTGTGCCATCAATGTCCAGAAGAATGTCAAGATCAGGAAGAAAGAGTGATGATAGTGTGAGCGAGAGCCAATTGAAAATGTAATATCTATCCACACATTATTTGTAGGCTTATGTGAATGTATTCGTTCTAGTATGTCTGTGCGATGGTGTGCCTGCTATGGGTCTGTGTGAATGCTTCATCATATGGTATTTAAGTCTTTTCAATTTTGTCATGTAATACATCCAAAACAAATTTCCGTGTCAACAGATTAATAAAGTTCATCTTATCTTATCTTATCTTATCTTATCTTTCACTTTGGCCTTTACAAAAATATGTTAGCAGTGTTGCAAAATAGCGGGCAGGCTAGTGGCCACGTCACATGAAATCAGGCAAACCATCATCTTTTAACAAAAGAGTTCTACTTTTCAAAACTGACATGTAAAATGTTACTATTGTTTCAGAATCTGGAGTTTTTGCTGCGATACATCAATGACATTGTGGAGAAGCACACAGGCAATGAGGTGGGTTCTTGTGCTTTTCAGAGTTATAGATAGAAATTGTATTTGTGTTATGGTCAGGTCATATGTCTGGACCTTCCATTGCAAGATAAGCATGCAGTGTTACCCTGGCTGCTCAGCTACGGGTACATAGCGTCTCCTTCTCTCATCCCTGTCCCCCACTGCCGTTTGGTGTGGCTTTGTAGCTGAAAGCTAAGGGAGAAAACCCTGCCACTAGATTATGGTTCCACTGTCATGTGGATCAAGTTGGATCACATACCAAAGGACCTGATGTATGGACACCAACCAAAGGACCTGATGTATGGACACCAACCAAAGGACCTGATGTATGGACGATGGACACATACCAAAGGACCTGATGTATGGACACATACCAAAGGACCTGATGTATGGACGATGGAGACATACCAAAGGACCTGATGTATGGACACATACCAAAGGACCTGATGTATGGACGATGGGCACATACCAGCCTGGATAGAACTTAAAAAGGCATTTGACAGGGTTTGGAAAACTGGACAACTGAATGAGCTCTTGAATGTAGGAGTCGCCAGTAATATGTACAGATGGATCAAAGAATGCCTGTATTGTGTAAGAGGAAAGCTGTCGTCAACATAGGGAAGACTGAACATCCAATACGCAGCAGAATGCAGAAAAAAACAAGGTAAAACTTTAAGAGAACTTCATAGAGGAGTCAAAACAAACTAGAAAAGAAAGGTCCATTACACAAGCTAATTGAAAACCCTTCTCAAAGGCTTCTCACTTTGTCTGGCATGGGAAAATGTCCCTTATCCTGTAACAAGAAAACCCCATCAAAGGCTTCTTGACTGAATATGAAAGCCAGGTAAATGCTATTTGATCCACTGTTTCCATCATATAATGTTCTTCTTGTGTAGGTGCAGCATCGGCAACAGCTACAACATCAAGCTGGAGTCGTGGAGCAAGTGTCTGGAGTGTTAGTGCTATGAACCATCACCTCCATTATCAGTAACAACAACTACAACATCTAGCTTATGGTCATAATATATTTCTCTCCAATCAGGTTCTGGAGTCATGCAGCAAGTGTTTGGAGTGTCTATGTAATGATGACTATGCTATCGCAGGCAAGTGTGATGTCAGCAAGAAAACACTGGTTGACGCCCTGGTCATCAAGCTCAAACAGGCCACACAAGACTACTTCACTGAGGTACGTAAGGAATCTCTGGCCGAACTGGTATCTTTGTTTGGTTTCTAACCGGGCGACCCTGGTTTGAATCCCTGTCAATGAAGAGTTGGAAACAATGACTTATAAGAACAGAAGCAGAGGGTAGCTTTGCCGAGAGTTGTTTTTGTTGTTTTTTGCTTTGCTGAGAGTTACTGCAAATGCTGGGAAACAACTTTTATTCAATTCAACATTTGATCAACTTGTTGGGGTAAAGATGAACCTTTGCCCTTAGTTTAGGGTGATTCTAGCATTAAGTCACCCCTTCTTGATGAGTATAGAGTTTCGCCCACAATAATAGGACGGGGGGGGGGGGGGGGGGGGGGGGGGGGGGGGGGGGGGGGGGGGGGGGGGGGGGGGGGGGGGGGGGGGGGGG
>JAUELK010232630.1:0-18127 GCA_031471215.1 Gastropteron pacificum | reverse complement strand
ATGGGTTTTTACATAGCAGCCATTTCAAAAGGCTAGTGGGTGGAATTCTACCCACGACGTACGGTGAAGGTTAATGATTCCAGTCTGCAGTATGCTAATAAAACATATAAACAACTTAATTGCTACTGCAAGTCGAGTTACAGGGATATCTTATTTTCCAAATCCCCATGGTAGGTTGACTTACAGATGTGGATGTTATGCTTCCTGCTGTCATGTCTATTTGAGTGAAATCCATGTTTGAATGGTTTAACTAAAAGTGGTTAAAGTGTGTCACAAGTATTCACCAAATACTGGTTCAGATACAATGTATATTGAGTGGAAGTTAGTGTAGGGAATTTTGAGATATAGTACAGAAAGAGCATTGAGCTTTGCTCCATTGTTATAAATTGTACACTATTGTGACAATTATTATTTGTTTAGTCTATTTCTGTATTGATTTGTTTGCATCTTACAAGAAAACTGAGAAAGGCTGGAGAGAGATTATGGTAGATGTGGAGTCAAGCAAAGAGGAAAGTCTACGTTATGTTCTGGCACCAAGCGCCACAGCTGCTTCAGTGGCTCTTCTCAAGGTAAGAAGTAGTTATGGGTGGATGTGAATGTGCTAGTAACTGAGATTGTACTTTTATTGTAATCATTTTTTAATGTTTTTTCTTCTTCTTGACAAGTGTGTTTTGTACAGTGATTTGATCAAGGAAATAGGAATGTCTACCCTCATAAGATGGTTTTAGAAAAGTTTGAGAAAATGGTGTTTTGAATATGGTTTGTTAGGATTATAGTTATAGCAGTAACAGTTTGCTTTGTGATATTGTAGCATGTTCATCATGTATGGCCTGAAGAGTCCATGTCTGTTTTGATAACTTCAACAGTTTTGGTTGGATAATATTATTAATATTACAAGTTTGTACTAACCATCTAAGCCTTTCATTTGACTTAACATGATTTTCATTCAATTGTCTGTATTCCAGCCTGAGACTAAGGACCCACGTCAGCACATTGAGGTGTGTCCAGGAGCAGGGCTTGTGGTTCAGGAGATCTGTCGCAGACTGCAGAAGCAGGGAGGTATGGCCTTGTTGGCAGATTACGGACACACTGGTGACAAGGAGGACACTTTCAGGGTGGGCTTGTAGTTGAGGAGTTTTCTGTTTTTGTCCTCTTATCTTCTCTCACATGATGATCAAGTTGTTTCACTATTCTATTGCTAAAACAAGTTTTAAGGTTGATTTTCTCATTGTTTTAAGAATTAAGCTATGTGGTTAAACTTTATTGTTGAAGCTGATGCACCACAAGCAATTTTTCTAACCTAGATCTTATAACTGGGTTTTTAAATTATAAACTTGATCTGGTCTCTAAATGTTCTCATAGCTGTTATATTGTCAGATCTTTGTCTTACAAGAGAATACTTTTGAATGTTAACATTGCATATAAATTACAACCAGTATTTATTATTTTAAATGGCAGTTAACATTCTAAGAAGAAGCCCCTTATATGTCAAACACGATGACGGTGACAGGTGAAGGGAAAGATTTACTAATACTAAAGGTATGTTTTTGTTCATTTATTTGTTTCTCTGTCCTTTCTTTCTAGGCCTTTAAAAAGCACAAGCATCATGAGCCTCTAGAAGATCCAGGCAGTGCAGACCTCACAGCAGATGTTGACTTTGCCTACCTGCAAGCCCACATTGGACAAGATTGTATGTTGTAGTTTTTCAAGGAACATTGTGCTTATAGTATACCTAGTACTGGGTTTGCTCTATATTATAATAATTAATAACAATAACATCACTTATTACAAAGTGGGCCCAAAGCGCTTTACAGCATATTATTACCCCGATAGACCTGTTTAATTACAAAGCCATCTCAACCTCCTGGGAGGCATACTGGTAGTGCTGCCGGCGCTCTCACCATTCTGACAAGATCTTTCACTAATGTCGAGTACCCATTTTACACCTGGGTGAGGTGAGAAAGTCGTGACAAAGTACCTTTTCCAAGAGTACACCTGGTGGTGGATAAGAAAATACTCTCAAATCCAAGTCGGCACGGCCGGGGATCGAACCCGGGACCTTTGACTCATGAGGTCAACGTTCTGACCACTGCACCACCAGAACACTTATGGGAACGCCTAGTGTGCAGTCATGCCGTTCCTATATGATAATAATAATAATAACATCATTTATATATTATGCATGGAATGGGCTGGGACTGGGGATTACCGCATCTTTATGACATTAGAGAAAAGGCCTTGAAAAGAATCATCACATAACTGTGAAAGTGAAACATGTCTTCCCTTGTTTACATGTATAGACAAGAACAGTATTTGGCAACTGATTTGCTTAAATGTCTACTATTTGTATTTTGTAAAGTACCACTGGACTCGTGCAATGATGTATAATTTCATTTCATCTTCATCTTTGCACATCTGGCGACGTAACCTTTGTTGTATAAATAAAGTGTATTCACATGTACTATTGTTGGATTTTTTTCAGTGAAGGTCTTTGGTCCTATTAAACAAGAAGCCTTCCTTCTGAACATGGGCATTGGTGTGCGCCTACAGGTAAAGAATATGACATTTGGCTTTCTGATTTCTTTATTTTCCCCTACTTTAAGTGATTTAAGCTGTTAGTTCCATCCATTGGAGACAGACATTAGAATGTATTGATCAAACTGAACAATTAACACAAAATAAGCTGTCAGTTATTTGGTGACAGCCCTTACACTTACACCCTACTTTTTAAAACTACTTGTGATTTGCAGCACAAGTAAAATGTTTTCACAAAGATTTATTTTATGACATTTCTGATATGTCTCAGTTCTCTTTCTGACAGTCTACACTAGTTACAGTTTAATCACTTTTTAGTATGCAATAGTCAATGGTAACCAATCTACTAAGTGTACTGATGTATACAAAATTAGTAACTCCTTTTCCACAGACTTTACTCCAGAACGCTAAACAAGAACATTGGTCAAGCCTCATCTCTGGATTCAAAATGCTTGTCTCACCTGACCAAATGGGAGAGAGATTCAAGTTCATGGCCATTCTTGCTGATGCCTCTGATGAGTACAAGCCTGCTGGGTTCATCAGTCTGGAAGAGCCTGATGCCAGTAAAACTTCATGACAAAATACTCATCATGACATGAAATGTACATAAAAGAAAAATGTATAATTACTGTAAAAATTAAATGTAATTTCAACAATGTTCTTCTTTGTTCTTTAACTGATACATGTAATGAATGTACCTCATGATTGAGATTTGTTAATATCAACTTAACCAATTCTTGGAGCACTGAGGTACTTGAGTTAAATAAGAAGACTTTGCTGTTAACCAGTATCCAATTTTAGAGTTGAGATTGAGAGCAGTGTAATTTAAACCCATGTGCAATTGCAATAGCATATATATCTGCTGGAATCAATGCATCACATGTGTAAAACTTCACAGAAACATGACATACAAACAATATTTCCAGTTTTTGCACACTATCCCTTTTTGCGGATACTTTTGATGGAAAGTGGCAGGGCTAATGAAGCTGATGTTATTGTTGTGGGGTGTGAGTAATATAAAGTATGGTTGAGGCTGCCATAGTGCAAAGAGTAAGAAAGAGACACATTTTATTGCCTACAGACCAGTGTGCAGTTTGCTTTTTACCAATAGCTACACTAGCACGCCTTTCCTTGAACTTGTTTAGAAAAAGCGAAATGCAGAAAAATCAACATCACAAAAAAACCCACATAGATACTCCAAAGCAAGTCAGTTGGTGAACCACAAGCTATACTATGAGTATGAGCATTGACTCGGCTATCAATACATGTACAGAAATTCAAATGCACTTAACAAACTCAATTCAACTGGATGTGAATTCGTACAGCCTCTACATTTATGTAAGAATGTAGATTTTGCGTTTACCTTGGTTTCATGGTACAAAGTATGTAACCCAGAACCTAACATTTACTGAACAAAGACAATGCCATACAGTGTACTGTATCAATAATAATTTATTTATAAACATCTACATGGTACTGGTAGTTACAATAATTTTCACAAGAATGCATACTTTAAAATCATGATAAAGTACATATATGCATTTAAAGTTTAAAGTGGTCATAGTCATACCCACTCATGAAATGTACAGGAAATAGCACATGCTTATTATGAGATCCTAATCATTTTCTCTTCACTCATAACCTAAGATAAAGGGAAAACATAATTATATATATTTATATGCCTACATGTATATACTTCATTTAACTTGGTTGAGTGATCAGCCCATTGTATTGTAGTCGTAGGCCTAATTACCAACAGAATTATCCCAGTTTTCATTTCTACATAAATGACGATAGGGTGTCAGAGCAATGCTCGTTTCCATTTCCTTTTCATGTGCAGTTCAGTGAAGAACTTTTATACACAAAAGAATGTTAATGTCTTATCATTGACTTATATTTTACATCTATCTTAGTCAATATGGCTAAATCTATAGTGGTCTAGAGAGTTGGTTCTTAGGTGCCATTACTGAACATTATTCATTCCTGACAAGAAATAATAGCTCTGTCATGAAAATTCACATTTTAGGATAAAAAATAAAACCATACAATTTACACTTAAAACCATAAAAGAGTAAGTAATAAGGCCACTTTGTATGTATGCATGGGCTGCCAGACACTGAGCAAAAAAACAGTTACAAATGAAGATTCAGTCTTCTTGAGAAATCACTTTACTTTTCCTGAAATGCAAGAGATCCTTCACAACCTTTAGCTTCAAAGGACACAGCAATGAAATTAAACTTCAAAGGACCCACAGTACAACTATAAATTATGAGAAAATATTTTCCGTAAATAACATGCAGTCTGACATGAAAATCATTGTTGTTTTTTTTCTGTCAAAGAGTCACAGAGAATACTGAACTTCCACTTTGTATAATACATTTGTCAATGTCTGGCATTTCATCATAGGCTGCTACGTTCATATAATTTATTTAAGACGTAAGTCCTTTGATGATATTCAGTATAAGAAGATTCTGAACTAGACTAATTACAATGACTATGACACAATAATTAAATGAGTATAAATACATCAGCATTCAATACCAAATTTGTCAAAGTTGCGCAGTAAGATACCTATTCTTAAGTGAACCTTGCCCATGGCAATTGTTTGCAGCCTGTAGCGATCTGCACCACTGTAAATAAGGTCAGGGTTCTTTAAATGTGGTCCACCTCCTAGGAAGAACTGTGAAACACTCTCCATGAAGGTGCCTGTCGGCCTCCAGGTAGGGCAATCAATTTCATGCTCGCCCGGTGAAGTAGGAAGATGTACAAAACCATAGCCATAGAGTTCATTTCTGCCAAAAGCATCCTGGTGCCATATTTGGAGATGCATACGGGGCCAACCTGGAAGAGAGAGAGAAAATAATAATTGCTTAAAAGAAAGGAATAAAAAGGACTGAATAAGTAGGCCTATATGTGCATAATTTTATATAGACATAGCTTTGAAACAAAGAGACCAACAACTACAATAAAATGTGTGACATGGCATGGTTCTAGTTTACAAAGCCTACTACTGGAAATGAATATAGAATAACATTTTCACTTTTACTTGAGTTTTCAATATCATTTATATAAATCTAAAATTAATAAATAACGCAATTAAAACCAATTTGCGACATACCCTGAATGCCTTTTGTTGCAAAGTGAATGTCAATGGGATGTGCAAAGAAAGCTGCTTCTTCACTCTGAGAGTTGTCTACCTGTGTTTGCCCCTCCCTCAATCCATTCAAGATCTTCCAACCACCACCTGGAAGAGAATTTGAACACAAATTATGAGTTCAATCAACAAGGCATGAAAGGCATAGAGGATAAATGAGTTGCCATTCAACCTGCTAGAATTGTTTTGCAAGAAAAAAAACGTATGAAAGGACAAGAGGAATAGAATGTAATGCTTGTATAAAAACATACGTAAAAAAAGGTCAAAGGTGTACATTGTAGACCTAAATGTTTGATGCCCTGCACAATAGCATTGTGTTTGTAAGTTATTCTGTGATTGTGTGTTTAAGACCATAGCAGTTACCCCCCTCTCCTAAAATTCAGAAGGTTCAAAAACAAAAACAAAGGTAGGAACAACAATGAGTAGGGCTCAATTGCATACCTGAGTGAATACCCCATTTACAGAACAAGCTATGGTCAGGGAAACCTGAGGCTCCCACAATCTGCCCAATAACATGCACCTCAGCCATCTGTAAACACAATCACAAAAGAGTCACATGTTGTACAAAATTGATACAACAAAATGAGAACCAATTGCATGTACATGTATGTATTATATGCTACAAATTAAGGGTAAATTCATTAAGTGTCAAGATGTTATAATATTCAAACATGTTTACATTTTTTTATTTCCCTGAATTTGCACTAACAAATTGGATCTCCTGTAGTATAGGCCTACAAACAATCACCTTGAAAGTACATACCGGTAGGACTGGAATCCCTCACGAATTCAGACAATATATTTTACTGCTTAAGAGACAGTAATACACGGAAATGAGAGCGCCCCAAAGAGAGAGAAGAGGTCCTAGCAAGCCTGGATGACAGAGGAAATACTGAATCTAATGTCAGAATGCAAACAAGCAAAGAATACACAATACTGGACAAACAGATCCAGGGGAAATGTAAAGAGGCTAAAGAAACGTGGATGAAAGGAAAGTGGGAACAAATTGAAAAACAACCTGACCAGAACAATTCAAAAAATATGCACAAAAATATAAAAGAATTGACTGGTACAAGGAATCTCAAAGGGAGCTGCTGTATCAAAGACTCATATGAAAAACTCATATTTTAAAGTACCGAATTTCAAAACAGATGGGTTGAATACATTGGTACACTCTTTGAAGAAATCAGACCAGATCTGCCAAAACAAAATTTACCTGAATGGTCCGACAATCCAAAAGGCCGAAATTGAACATGCTCTCAAAAAAAAATGAAAGAAAGGTAAAGCAGTAGGTGAAGATGGCATAATATCAGAAATGCTTAAACTGCTGGGAGACTTCGGCATTGAGAAACTAACCAAACTCTATAACGACATCTATGACACAGGGCATCTACCAGAAGACCTCATAAAATCTTTAAAAAACAAGAGCAACAGAATGTGAAGATTTTAATGCCATGTCACCAAGTTGTTCCTTAAGATAATTATAAACAGAATAAAGGATTGATAAAGTCGACAAAGAAATTGGGGAAGAACAGTTAGGTTTCAGAGCGAACAATGGGACCAGAGAAGCGATATTCTGAAATGTAATCTCCAAAGTTCATTTCTGCACAGAAAGAAATATATACGCTTGCTTTAATTGACTATTCAAAAGCATTTAATCCTGTCCACCACATTCAATTAATTGAATGCCTGGAAAAAATAGACACTGATGGTAAAAATATATCAGAATCAATCAATCATAGGAAATATGTATTGGCACCAAAAAGCTGCAATAAAAATCCAAGGTGAAATATCAAAGTTCACTAGCATCGAAAGAGGAGTAAGACAGGGATGCGTGCTGTCACTTTACCTGTTCCAATGACTGCAGTCTAGTAGGCCTAATAATACTGGTTCACTAATTGTAAAGCATATGATACTCTTTGAAGCATCACAGCCTATAGAGAGACATAGCTCATTAAGGATACTATTTATTACAGTAGTAGAAGGCTATATCATATTAATGAATAAATGTATTAAACTCTTAGCAAGAGTTAGCTGATGATGTTGAGATATCTGCACCACTGAACTACTCAGATTTGGGTTTTAACTTTAGGTCTTTCGGCTTTAGCATTTCGGGTCAGACTTAGGGCCTTATTACCAATAAAATAATAATTAATACATTCAAGTTTATAAAGATTATTTATATATATAAAAAAAAAAAAAAAATGTGGAAATGTCATTTAACACTAACTTCTAGATCTAGAAACTTTACAAATACCTAAAATTCTCATGATAAAAAAGCTCGTGACCTCGAGTTGGCAAGAGTCTAGAATCTAGGTCTAAACTTCCAGCTCTACAATGACAACATGTTTCAGCACGAAATTTGAGTTTGGTAAGCCGTAGTTAGCAGCTTAGGCTTTTAACATTTCTCACACTGTGATCTTGATCTAAATCTGACGAGGAAGAGATCCTTGCTTTTGTTAAATTCTTGATAGAGATACACATTAATCATTGCTATGGCTCTGATCTACTTACGACGTTGCTCACAAGGACAAACAACCATAGGTTCTTGAAGATATGAGGAGTATGGACAGGACAGGTATTATAATCAAAATTCTTCGACCGCCATGTTGTTTACTAGGGTTGTCAGTGAAAAACTCAGTAGTGCCTTAGTTTCGCATATCTTAAAATTAACAAGAAGAATGAAATAGCCATTTTATTCCAAAGACAATATGATGATTTTGTGTCTGTTAATTATATGTTGTACGAAATTCAGAGAAATGTTGTTAGGTGAGGAAAATAATATATTCGAAACAACTTCTGTATATAGTTTATTGTCGAAATCGAAACAGAAAGTAGATCTAGATCTAGACCAGAACCTAGATTTTAGATCTTAGAGCCCTAACTTAGGCAGGTAAAGAGTTGGAGCGCGGTAAACAGCGCTAGCCTACACCAAGTTGATCAGCGATCGGCGATGGCTGTACAAATTCAAGATCAAGGAAACTTTGGAATGCATGTGCAGTCATATTGCTTTTGAGAAAAACTTGGCTAAGACTTAGTTATAAGAATAAAAAGCATCACATGTTCTTTTGTTAGCCCTCTTGAGCCTAAAATCAAACCTCACTGCAAAGTTGCGCAAAACAAGCTTTTACGCTGGACTGGCTCGTTTTTGTGGTCTGTAGGCCTATTGTCTTTGTTGTTGTTATTGTTGTAGATCTAGATCTAGACTCTAGGCCTAGAACACACACAAATGATGTAGACTAGACTCTAGATACTAGATAGATCTAGACCTTGTCTTGCCTTACCTCCTTAGCCTATGTAGAATCTAGCCCTCCACTCAGTACTCAGGATGCTGTTGGGTTGGTGGAGAGGAGAGCCAGAAATAAAGTAATTTTTAGCCAGATATGGAGATGTAGAGATCCCAACTGAAGACATACAATTCTATAATTTCCAAAGAACAAGATCACAGGGATCGTCATTAATTATACCAAGATCCAGAACTAACACTTAACAACACGCATTTATATTCTTTCTACTTCTTCTCCCCCTCCGCTATCAGACTTTGGAACAGTTTAACAGTATTATAATAATGTCAAATGAAATTAAAAACACTGTTAACTACAAATGCCAACCTAGTCTTAAAGAATAAAATAAACTGACTATGTGAGCAAATTTATGGCCAACCACTAGAAGGCAGCAGGCAAACTACTTACATATTTCGTCTTTAAACAAATTTGTAGTATAAGAACATGCACCAGTTAAAAAAAAAAACCCAGCCTTATGAGTTAAAAATCATGCTTTTATAACATCTGATGTGTGCATTTTTTATCCTCAAACTCAAAGGCATATAACTAATAACAGAGTCAGGAGTCACATTTGCGCGATTGCAATATATGAGGCTGCAGTCATAATTGTTGGAAGAAGAAGAAGATCTTCAATGCTCTCTTCTTCTAGCTATTTGGGGCCATTGTTTGTTCCCTTCCCTTACCTTGATGTCATACGACCACCTTATATGATGGCTCTATCTATCTAGATTATAATGTTTGTTAGTCATTTATTTGAATTATTAAGTCAACTTTGTGATGGATCAGACAGATGCTTTTGATTTTGTTTGACATGTTAACTGTACTGTAAATAATAAAATGTTTCAGGAAACAATGGATACAAAGAACAAACTGCATGGTGCTGGAGTTGCCAAAGCTCACAACATCTCTGACTCTGAAGATTCTGACTCTACGATTGATCCGAGGGAAAACTCTTTTGATGGCTCTCAGGACTTGTTTGACAGCCCTGTGAAGCCTGAAGCTGGTACATCAGCCCATTCTGGTACATCTTCTTTAATTTCTGTGTTTGAAGATCATAACAAGATTGATCATTTTCTTTGTCTTCTAGGCCTGTATATTATACTTACTTAAACTGAACTGGGAAATGTGTCTGTTCAGAAGAAGACCATTTTCAAGCAGTGTTTCAAGTTTCATGCGCACACACATACAGTACACACAGTCTGACATACTCGCACACTTGCACTTACACCATGCTTACATTTTTTTAAAAAGGTATATAGGCCTATTACATTGTGTTATTGGTTAGATTTTTTTTTTAGGAAGCCTTTACTTAGAATTAGAGTCTAAATAATGTTGTGCCTTTTTATATATATATACTTTAAACACAGCACTACAGCTTGGAATGAATTTTAGAAATGCTCATCTATTTAGATTGTTAGCAAATTCTGAACATTCTGAACACAAAAGAGGTTCAACCCTTTTGCAGTGCATTGAAAAATGCTCATAGTTTTGTTCGATTTTGTTTCAGATAGCAATTTAAAGACAGCAAAGGCAACATGCAGCACAAGTTGTGACCCATATGATGCTGACACTGATGTGGAGGAGCAAGAAGAAGAAAAACCGCTAACAAAAAAGAAACCATGCAAGTATGGCAGTAAATGCTACAGAAAAAATCCCTCACACCTCCAGGAATTTCATCACCATCGTAAGTTTTGAAATTGATTTGACATGTATTTCAATTTCATAATTCATCTTGCATTTTCATTGTATGAAACTCTAGTGAAATGTTTCTGCCTTCATAACGCTCTGATTGAAATTATCTTATTGCCTACAATTGTCTGTGTTCATAGTAGTGAATCAATATTTACAGCTGTAAATCTTGGATTTTTGCGCTTTACTTTTTTGCTGTTGTGTTTTTGTTGGCATGTTTTTAGTACTTATATTAACATTCCTGTGATTTAATAGAAAATCCTTGTAATTTCAGTCACAGCCTGCAGACAACCTTGCATTGTTGCCATCCTCATCTCCATGTAGGCCCACATAATCAAAATGCTTTTCATTTGTTTTCTTTTCCCAAATCCCTTTTAGTTGGCGTTTTTTTATATATATTATTTCAAAACATGATCTTTTGTAGTTTTTTTTCCTTTTTTTTTCTGAATTCTACTTGATTTGCTAACTATTTGTATACAACATTTTGACATTTTAAACTTTGCTGTTGTAGGGAAGAGACCGCATTCAGATTCAGATGAGAGACCGGCAGAGAAGGTGAAAGTACAGAAGACAGAAAACAGAGTGATAGCATCTGTTAATCCAGTGGACCAACTGCAACCATTCAATTTCTTTCTCACAAAGGTGGCTGGCATCCCAGACAAGCACAACACTGTTGGTGCATTGAGTTTGAAAGGTACAGTACAGTGGGTCATTATATATGTTTTGGATATGGATCATAAAATAGAATACAGAAAAAGGTGACACTTTGTCAGAGAGTAATGTACACAGTTTCATATGAATTTGATAATTGGCCCCATAGATGTAACTGAAATCTAAAAATGTATCATATTTCAATTTGAATTGCGTCATGATTGAATATGATTCAGGAACACTTTGAGGTGTAACAGGAATTATACCACAAAGCTTTTTTCTTTATTCAATACAGCAGATCCCTTTTTTTGTTTTAATTTTTGTTATGAGAATTTAAGATGAGTTCCACCCATGTCTCTCTGTTTCTTTTGTAAAAAAAACATTTTTTAGACATTCTCAGTGAAGACATGGGTAACCTGAAGCAGAGCTGCCATTTCAACTTTATGTTCGACATTCCTTGGATTGTGAAGCAGTACCCATCTTCCTTCAGGTACCATTAATGATCACTTACCTCCTTTATTGTGCACAAATACTGTTGAACCGAAAGGCATCCATGCCCAAGTTTGATTGTTTTTCCCCTCACTTTGAAATGACTGTCAGTTGTGACAGGAGCAAAGCAGGCTGAGATAAGTTGTGATATGCTTTTGAAAGATTTCTAATGAAAACGACTTTTCGTAAGTTTCAAGAGGATTCTTGATTTATTCTAGTGAGTTCATCAGGTTGATCATAAATTGTTCAAGGATGTTGTGAAAAACATGAAGTTTTGTAATCATTTCTTGTAACATTTCTTTTCAGGAAACTGCCTATGTTACTTGTACATGGTGAGCAACGCACAAGTGAGCAAAACATGAAAGCAGAAGCCTCTCAATTCCCTCATATAGCCCTTTGCCGCGTGAGTGTTTCAGTAAATGAGAAAAGCAATAAAGTACTTGTCTAAATGAAGATTTATAAAAGTCGTCTTTTAAAACACTGTTCAGTTCATCATAAATGCTTTTTTCATGTCCTTACTTATGAGTTGTTTTTTTCATATTACGATTGTTTTTATGACTGTTTATTTATTATTCAGCTGTGATTTCGCCGTTCATTGGCCCAATAGAGCATACTGACAATTTACTTTCTACCTCTTCAGGCTCCATTGGAAATTCCTTACGGAACACATCATACGTAAGTCAGCTTAGACCCATGATTCAAATCATAAATAGATACATACGAGAAGAGCTTGATCTCACTTTTATGATTGATGGATTAGAGTCATAGTAGTGTGTATAACGGATACATTTCATGTATTTTTTTATTTTTAGAGAAATACCTTTACTGGACTAAGTTTTCAAAGTAATTTCTAGCTTGTGTTTTCTCCTACTCTCACCAGTTTTTGCAGACTTTTATTGAGAATGATGATTACCTTTAAAAGGGAAGCACTTTGAGTTCAGCGGACTGTGGGATAATCATTATGTAATAAGTACTCTTAGTTGCGAAAATAATTAATTGTTTTACTCAATTCAGATGAAGTAATGAAAATCAGACTAACACAGTGTACCATTGTGTGTACAGCAGTGTTGTCTCTTTTCAGCAAGATGATGTTCTTGTTGTACACCACTGGGCTCAGGGTTGTCATCCACACGGCAAACCTCATTTCCAATGACTGGCACCAAAAGTCTCAAGGGTGGGTGACTTTTTCAATCTCTCAATGAATACAGTTTGTTGTGTGGTTTGGCCTACCTTGTGGGCTGTAGGTGGATCGTAGTTGTTTGTCAGCCGTCAGTAATGTCAGTCAGGGGCCCCCCTCAGTCCCAGTCGATGTGTGTTGTTCAAAAGTTCAGCTGGATCTGATCTCTCTTTTCTCTTCTGCCACCTATGCGAGGGCTTGGGATCGCATGATTATTATTATGAACAATGTTTAGGCCTACTGTGTTTACATTTACAATGTTACCAAACATTACATTTGTCATGTAAAAACATGAAAACATGCTTCACAATCGTTTTGAAAAAACTAAGAAGTGTATAATGAATTTTACATCACGAAAATTGAGACAAATTAGATGGATCTAATGCTTACATTAAACAGGAAATTCTTCGTAAAGCAACCATGCAGTTGAACACTTATAATTCATATTGCACAATGGTCTTAATATCCCATGTTTTGATTTGTTTAGGTTGTGTTTATGTGTTGTTAGCTCCTCTTACTCTCACATTCATATTATGCAATTTACTCACCTAACCAGATGTCAATTTTGTATTTCTTAATTGTATTCTGGTCTTTCAGTATCTGGGTGAGTCCAGTGTTCCCACCCCTCAGCTCCTCGGAGAAGACTGGAGACTCCCTCACAGGCTTCAAGAGAGATTTACTACAATACCTGGCAGCTTACAGAGCAGCCAAACTCGCACCGTGGGAGAGAATTATTCAGGCACACGACATGGCCCAGGCAAAGTAAGAATTTCCAGGAGTTTTAATATTAAGATAAGATAAGGTAAGATTAAACTTTATTGTCCATTAAAATGTCACATTGCTTTTTGTGTTGTACATAAAAGCACATGAAACTGACAAAGAAAATGTGGTTCAAAACTTCATATAAAATACAGGCACACTACATATCACAGTTTACACCCTTAGTGACACAATTAAGTCAAGCTGAGATGGGACCTACATATTCATGTCTTTTTTTCATAGGGTAGAGTTGGGGATAGACATATAAACTGCCCATGATGTGACTCATGTCTCAAATCCCCTGAGCAGGGATTCAAACCAGTGTCATCCGATTGGATGCCAAACACGTTAACCCAACAAAACGATCGTTTGGTCACCTCACAGCTGTTTCCACAATATGTCAAACATGAAAGGGTCAAGCTCAGCTTGACACTTGGTACCTCAAACCCTTGTTTTTTACCCAATCATCAAAACAAGTACAAAGAGACTTGTGTGCAACCTGCTCGCGCTCTGTGGTAATCTAAGATTATTATAATGTTACACTATAAACTTATAATTGCATATCACATTGTCCTTTAAACTCAACATTATCCTTTTGTCACATTCTATTTTTAGAGGGACCATTCATTTTGATGTACGATTTATAGAGCATAAATTTTAAAAACATAGATGTTTTCTACTCAAGCTGATCAAATAGTTGATTTTGTCACTTGCAGTGTTTTCCTCATTGGTTCTGTGCCTGGGCGACACACACTGAACAGCAAACAGTCATGGGGTCACTTGAAGATGAAGAAGGTACATTTTCTTTTTCAATTTTGTATGCTTTTGTTGTTTTTCCTGTCTCCTTTATTTCCATTCTCATGATTCATCTATGAGGGAAACAGATTGAACATTGCATGTTTGTATCTGTTTTGGCATAGTATTTGTTCACATCCATCCCTGTCTACAGTATGGAAGTGATTGCCTGTCGTTAGGTTAACTGTGGGTCTTAGCAATCATAACAAGAGTTGTTTAGAAGAACAGGTTATGATGGTATCATGATCTCTTGCTTTATGGTGATTGAGTCTCACTAAATATTTATTAGTGTTCATAAAATCCTTCTACATAATATTGTTTGTCACTTGTGACTACAAATCAATCAATGAGACTGCTTCTGTATTATCAAGACATTAGTCAGTCAGAGACAGAATCTTACATTCCAAGTGTTGTTTAATCAGGACACTGCTATAGTATAGATTGTAAAAATAGTAAAGACAGTTCAGTGTGTAGTGTGTTCATCGCCTGACAGGCAGCAGTGCAACTTGCTCTGAATGAAAGTGTCTTGTTTTTCTGTGTACATTGAGAGGATTTGTTCTTTTTATTGTATGCCTTGAGCCCACTGTGTGGGGTAAGTGCGCGGCATAAATGACCAGTTATTATTATTATTATTATTCATTTAGCTCATTCCCCTAATACAACACACTCAAAACGCTTTACTATGAAGACAGCAACCAGTAATACAAGATCTTCTATTCCAGGTGCTCTTTGAGCATGGGCCAGACAAGGGTATGGTAGAACGCTGGCCGATGGTAGGTCAGTTCTCCAGTATTGGCTCATTAGGCCCCACTCCAGATGCCTGGCTCCTCAACGAGTTTGGAACATCCTTGTCCTCCTGTAACAAAGCCCTCAGTGGCCCAGTATCCAAGTCAAAGTTCCACTTGGTCAGTCTGGCTCTGTGATGATGTCTAGTTGTTTGTTTTTTGGCCATATATCTGTGTCACATTTCAATAATTAAAAAAACTACAGTGCGTAGTGTTTTAAAAAGTTTTAAACCATTCATGTGGATGATTTGACTTGTTTGTTCATGTTCAACGACCTTAAGCTAGGATTTTTAAAAGAGAAATGTAACGAGTTTTAGTCACAGATAATTGAACTTGATTTCTGATCTAGATATTGGATTCACTGTGAATAGAACATTGTTGACTAAGAATCATTAAGTCACATCCCAGATATTTAGGCAACTTTGTCTTAAATAAGCATCCTTTTTCACTTGTTTGATTTGCATTTCGATTCCTTTATGTTCCTGCAAGTTGTTTTGTCTTTGACAAATATATTTTCTCTCTTTATATTGAAAACATGAACCATATATTCCAGATGTTTCCCTCCTTGAACAACATACGCCTGAGCCTCGAAGGTTACAATGGAGGGGGCTGCGTACCTTACAGTATCAAGACAGCTTCCAAACAGCCCTGGCTTACCCCATTCTTTTGGTATAATATTCATTTCTTTTATATTTTCATACATTATATAGACCCAATCTGTGAATAGTTTGGGACATTTAATTTGATAGAATATAATTTTTCTCAGCTTGTTTGGAGAATAGTTGACATACCTAGGCTAAATCATGGTCAAGATTTTAAAATTTGTTTTCTAATGTAAGTTTTATTGTCATAAATGACTTTAAGCATCTTACCCACAATGAGTATTTTATTCATTTCCTTGCAGTCATTGGAAGTCTGATGGGCGAGGTAGGTCACGGGCAGTTCCTCACATCAAGACCTACACACGTTTCTCTCCTGACGGTACTCAGGCTGCTTGGTTCATGGTCACCAGGTGAGAGGGGAAACAACTTGTTTGTCTTGAATTTGGTTAGCGGCAGTGAGACAAATGACAAGAGGAATGTGTGAAGCATGAGTGAGAAGAATAAGAAGAATTTGTTGAGTGTGAATCACTGTGAATGGAGAAAAGAAATAAAATTTGTTCAATGTTAAATATTTGTATGATTTTACATTGTCACGGTCTTTTTATTTGATCTTCCTTTTCATAATTTGATTTTCCTTTTCAAAATTTGATTGTCCTTTTTAAAATTTGATTTTGTATCTTTTTAAAACTTGATTTATAAAGAATATGACATAGTCGTATCCGAGTTGTACAATGAAACATGCCTGTATATCTTCCATTCCAGTGCCAACCTGTCTAAAGCTGCGTGGGGGGCTTTGGAGAAGAAAGGAAGCCAACTTATGATTCGCTCCTATGAACTTGGAGTACTTTTCCTGCCACAATACTTTGTGAGTCTAGTTATTGATGCTCTGCATTGCTTGTTCCTACCTTGAGAAGTTGAACAAAAACGTTTGTTATAGATGGAAGAAGACATAAGAAAATGGACAAAATCACAGTTTGTCAAAGTCTACTTCTGCTGCTGGCTCAGTGATTAAGATTATTCTATCCAGTCGCTCATTGTACCATCATCCTGTCGTATCATATTTTATTGCATGAACAAGGGCCAATTTGAAGGCCCTCCAGTCCCAGTTTGCAGAACTAGGCTGCCATGGCTTTGTAGGTCTATTAGTATTAGTCCACTTGAAGAGCGAATAGCTCAAACCTTGGGCCTGATCGCAACAACAACAACAAATCCCATGTCTACAGGTGGATGGTGTCTTAGCCTGCAATCACTTCTATTGAGTCATTCTTGTGTCTCGTCAGGGTTGCAAGAAATCCTTCCCAGTGACTAGCCGCTTATCAGATGTGCTGGAGTCCAACAACCCAGTGTTCCCTTTGCCCTATGACCTCCCACCTTCGCCCTATGTCAAAGGAGGTGAGTTGAAGGGCACCGTTTCCATAATGTTTTGTTTTATGTACAGTTTGATTTTGAAAATCTTATCAACACATTATTACACAGTTATGATGATGATGATGATGATTACAGTGACGATAACAATGATGATTTCCATTACACTTTAAGTTTTAAGCGCTATAACATCACATTGTCTTCTTTCAGATCGGCCTTGGTTTTGTGACGTCCCGTGTGTTGACTTGCCCGACACATTTGGCACAAAATGGTGTCCACCCTTATAGACCGACTTGAGATGCTCACACCATGATTCCAGTTCCTCTATTCTCGTGGATCGACAAGCAAATGTATTATTGATTGTGCACAATACAGATGACATGAGAAGTAAAATCATGCATCTTTATTCTCGCTTGGGTTCTCGACAAACAAATGTATTATTGATTGTGCACAATACAAATGATGCCAGAAGTAAAATCATGCGTCTCTATTCTTGCTTGGGTTCTCGAGTGGTTTTTTGGATTTCTCAAATTGTGAATGTACTTGTGGACACCCAGACTGTGTGAACTGGAACCCAAGTTATCCACATTTTGCAGACCTGAGAACTTGCAGCACATACGCAATAATAAACTTGATCCAATATTAGTGCCATGTGATATGATGATGATTGCACATGTTTATGAAGAAGAAGAATTTTTGAATGGCCGGTGCATTTCTCTATCAGATGTACCCCTCATACGCAACTTGGGACCTCTGTTTTTTTTAAATCCTGGATTACCACACGCACGTGCCGCACACACAACAATAGGAGTGTCAATCGTGTCAATCGTCTATTCTTCTAC
>JAUELK010232519.1:0-18133 GCA_031471215.1 Gastropteron pacificum | reverse complement strand
TCTTTGTGATTGTGGGGATAAAGCGCTATATAAGTGATGTTATTATTATTATTAATAATTATTGGATAGTTTTGACTCCAGTCCTCTGCTTGTGTTGCTTATAGTATTTTGGGTCTGAGGTATTACTTCAAGTTCAAGAACTGATAAAAGACTAGACCTTAACTGTAGCCTCATAATCTTAGTAATAGATTTAGCTTACTCTACTCCTATCTTCATTTCAATCAACCAGACCTCTTCTGCTCATTAAAATGATAGAATATGATAATTTTCTCTATAATATTTAATATTTGTATATTTTTGTACTCGTTATCTTATTTTGATAGTTTATATGGTGGGGCACACGCTCGCGCGCTTGACTCCGTTTTCCCCCCTAGACTCTGTTTTTTGGGGGGCTTTGACTCCTGGCAGGGTGGCAGGTCTGCTAATAGTAATACTGCACACCAAAATCCTGGTCTCTCTAGACAACTTTTTACTGCACACCAAAATCCTGGTATCTCTAGACAACTTTTTACTGCACACCAAAATCCTGGTCTCTCTAGACAACTTTTTACTGCACACCAAAATCCTGGTCTCTCTAAGACAACTTTTTACTACACACCAAAATCCTGGTCTACCAAGACAATTTTTTACTACTAATACTACTTACTACACACCAAAATCCTGGTCTCTCTAGACAACTTTTTACTACACACTAAAAAACCCTGGTCTACCAAGACAACTTTTCACTAAACACCAAAATCCTGGTCTACCTAGACAACTTTTTACTTTACTACACAATAAAATCCTGGTCTCTCTAAACAACTTTTTACTAACTACACACCAAAATCCTGGTCTCTATAGACAACTTTTTACTACACACCAAAATCCTGGTCTCTCTAGACAACTTTTTACTACACACCAAAATCCTGGTCTCTCTAGACAACTTTTTACTACACACACTCAAACTCAAACACTAAAATCCTGGTCTCCCTAGACAGTTAGGCCAGGAAGACCAAAATCCTGGTCTCTCTAGCCAATTGTCTAGGTAGACCAAAATCATGGTCTCTTTAGACATTTGGCTAGAGAGACCAGGATCCTGGTCTCTCTAGCCTCTACCCTTTTACATCGAACCATTGAGGGACTTTACTGATTATAACTATGTCCTATTCATTGAAATTGGAATGACACATGCAGTAATGTCAAAATATATGCATAAAAACATATTTTTCTTTTTCTATCTTCTCAATCAGCAAAGTAGGAGCTTCTTTTGAGCTAGGCTTTACAAATGGTCAAAGCTTGGAGCGATGTACGGCCCATAACGATATCTACTGGCTTGTTACGTCTACTCTGGTACGCTGGTATGACCTTGAGTTCCCAAACCTGAGAGATGTGAAGATTCTCAAAGTGTATGCTTGCTCTCCCCTTATGTTTTATGGTCCAGCAAAGCCTGCCAAGGACGGGTAGGTTCTGCTTTCACTTAGTCACTACATTTAGAGATATGCTTGTGATACGACTTTCGTCTCATAATAATAATTTATTTAATTGATACAATAGGCATCTATAGTTGTTTCACAAGTTGAAGTAATTGTCTAGAGGAAAGCTGTATATCTTTATTTTTTGTTGACAAACATTAACACCAAGGTGAATTTCCTTCAGACGAGAACAAAGTGTACCCCCCCAAAGAAGTCTGCCCTCTTTTGACATTTGTTGCTAATGTCTGTTTTTTCAGCATTACACTTTTAACCATTTATTTTCATACTTAAGCAAACCTTCTTTTTCTCTTTTCATTTTTTTTCTCTATATTCATTCAGATTTTATGAATTTCTAGGCTTTCAGTGACACTTTCAAAAGACTTGATCTTTGACAGAAATGAAGATTGAATCAGATGACATACTGTTGATAATCATAGGTCAAGTCAGTTTCCTAATTTGACAAATTTCGATGAAGTCGACTTTACAATGACATCATTCATATCTGATATTTTATTTTCAGTAGTGTTGTTGTTCATTCTCATGGAGTCATTCACTCTTGTCGGCCAAACTTTCAGTATAATCCAGAGATCTCTACTAGCTCAAGTGCCTGGCAATCTGTCTCAAGCATTGAAAGAGCCACTGGGTGCAGATGAGCATTTAGCTGTCTACCAACTTCAGCCTGGACTTATTATAGGGATATTTCAGGTGTGTGTATGACGTTGGTTTGAGTTTTTGCAACCACAACTATTATCTTCATAGTTATCATCATCGTTGTCATCATCATTATCATCATCATCAATTCATTTCATACAACATTTTTTGCAAACACAATTTATTATCTTCATAGTTATCATCATAGTTATCATCATCATCATCATCATCGTTATCATGATCGTTATCATCATCATCAATTCAATTCATACAATAGTTTTCAAACATTCTTTCCTCTGTTTCACAGAAAGACAAAGAGGTTGCATTTATTGCACAGTTTTTGCATCATCACAACTTGATATCTCAGTGTCTCAGTGGTACTGCAGACAGGTCAGTGACTCTGTTATGACAGAGATTGTAATGACAACAATAGTTCTGGATGGTATAATAATGATAGAATTAACATTATGATGAATTCACATAGAACTATATGTAGAGTCATATTGATATGCGATATAGACTTGTATGTGTTTTATAAAGGCTCAACCTACAAGTTGGGGATGTAGACATTTAGACTGTAAAGAAATTCCTGATGATAGAACAGAACTATATTTGTATTTGTGATACTTCTTTATCCCTTCTCAGGGAAATTTGTCTGAGTGTTATGGGCTCCTCTTTTCACTGAAGCCAGCAGGCAGTCGCTTCAGAGAGGCATCAGACTTTTTAATTATTGTTTCCTGAGCAGCTCAGAAGAAAGACTTACATTTTCAAACATGATGTTAATAATTGTATAGGCCTACAGCATGAAGAGTTTATGCTTCTTTTTTTTTGTAAATCTGTTCACAGATGCTGGTCTCCTCCTCCCAAACAAGGAATTGAGGATGATATTGACTCACAATATGGTGGGTCATTCACCTGTTAAAAAAGGTTTATCTAAAAGCTACAAAGGAAATTCACATTTTAAACATGGATTTCTGAAAATGTATCATTTCTTAGATGAATACACTAAACATGACATTATCTTGACACAACTGATTTTAAGCATTACATACATTTGCCTTTGTTACACCTCACATCTGTATACATTTCATTTCAGGTCTTCATGGCTACTCATGTATTCTTTTACTGAGAAATATGAGACAGAAACAACTGGAGTGTAAATTCACCGATTTGTTCACAAGAAAAGAGCATTTTGGTGAGTGGATATCAAGCAGGGTTTTTTTTATCCACTTTTCTTGAGAAGTTAAGAAAAAGTTTTAAGATTATTTACAATTTTTTGTTGATATTCATGGATCCTGATTCAGTCAGATTATTAGGAAAATGATGAAGTTCTTATTGAAGTCTCTTCCATGCCAATGTTTGACAAAGAGAATTATGCTGCTTTTCAGAAAAAAGAATGGACCTGATTAAGGTGAGAACAAAATGGAACTGACATGACAAAACCAGCAAATGCAAACTTTTCACTATAGGCCTATAATGCAATTTTTGTGTTTTGGAAAAGTGATCAATAATATCAGAAACACTTTAGATTTAATCATTTTGTATTTAACTTCCCTTTAGTGGATGGTTATGCAAGCTTTGACCTTGTGAGGAAGGATGACAAAATGAGCCACATAACATGCTTGAGAGAGCTCTCTTTCCCTTGGAGAACAGCTTTGTTTAAAGGCGTCATCAAGGTAAGATTGAATGCAAAGTTTTGTTTTCATGTATTTTACAGTAAACATATTCACTTTGTAAGGTTCCAGTCTATGACCAGATTATATCTTATTTTACATTTACATATCAATACCCAGTAATGAGGAAATGTAATACCTGACAATCTTATTATGAATTTATTGTCATACTTTTTCATCCCTTCTCAGGGAAACTTGCCATAGTGCTATAGTCTCTTCGCTTTCCAATTTCAAATCTTGTGAGCTTATACTGTTTCCATGTTTTGTTAATTGCCGTCAGGATCTGACAGCTGTGGATGTGACAGTACTAGATGAAAGAGGAGAACCGTTCTGGACTCAAGTAGCCTTAGCAAGGGTTGAGGATTCCAAACAAACCAGTGAGTCAAAGGTTTTGTCCTGGACATTTTGTTTTCTATGCCCATTATCAACTCAAGATATATCCAATACAGTAAGCAGCAGACTGAGAAGACTGGCCTTTTGTTACACTTAACTAATGATGGGAAGTGTGAGAGAATCAATTGACACTTGATGCTATCATTAGGGCAACTGGCAACAATGAAACAATGTAACTCTAGGATTACTCTAGTCTCAGTCATTTTTTTACCTTTCTTAAATGCAAAGGCTAATTAAAAAAATTATCCCCAGATCAATTTGACTTTGATCCTGGGGCATACCAGAGTGTTCACTTTCAAGATGAGATCGGAAAAGTGGATCTGGAAATCGGCAGGGTGAGTACTTGTGTTCATTTGTTTGTATTGGTATTCACTATACTTTTTCATCCCCTTTAGCAGAAATTTGCTTTAGTGTTATGAGCTCTGCTTGTCGCTGAAGCTAACACGTAGTCGCTACAAAGCGGCGCCTGTCAGCCTTTAGTGAAATGTTTTCCCATTCCATGTGTTGTATTGGTACCACCAACCTTGATTTCCTTTTACTACATCATTCTTTTATAATTAATGATTTTGATACTTTATATAGTTGCGGAATGCTGAAAGGAGATGTTAAAACAACAAAATGTTGAAAAAGGCTACTTACTGATGAACGCAAACACAGCATGCACTTGTGCTGAACTTAAGCTTTTAAAGGACGTGATTCTATTTCATAATAGAAATGATATTCCATACAGTCTTGACATTATTTAAGCTGCTGGCATCCAGCTCTCTTGCTTGATGCTACTACACTGTTGCATTAAAGTCTTCTTTGCCATCACAAACTCACTGTGAGGTATTATTAGAAGTTAAAGTCTTTTGACGAATGTATCAAAGATTTTTGTTTTGATTTCCCCAGCTAGAGGATGGCACTCAATTCTTGTGTTATGCCAGACTAGCTCTATCCTTGCAAGCCATCAATGCTGCTTGCCTTACCAACTACTCTTGACCTCATCTCACTCAGACATCTTCCACTTACAAGTGTGAGAGGGAGCAGGGAGGTATGCATGAGTTTGCTTACTTCTTTATTGGGACATGGACGTCCGGTGAAACTTCCCTAATTGTCTCCATCCTGGACCAGTCACTCCCCAGTCTCACAAGATGAAACCATGATTTGTTAGTAGCTGGAAATATCCTCTATTTAGTCAACAAAATGTGCTTGCCAGTATGATTACATTTTTACATTCATATTGAATATAATTTAATTTTTAAAATTGTTTTTCTTAAATACTATGTTCATTTACATTTCAGCCTATAGAAGTAAGAGAAAGTGAATTAAAATGTTGAAGATAGTGAGAATGTAGATTTTCGTAAATTGAGATTAGCATCCAGATTTTCAGAACATCCATTTCAAGTACAAAAATCATTTTAAAGGTAATTTTTACTAGGTTTGTTTTGTGAATCTTTGGAATTCTGCTATTATTACTTTATTTTGCTCAATTGTCCTATGCCTTCTTACAACCATGTTGATCATGTTGTTCTGAAGTGTTTCGAGTTCTTCTAGTCCTTTTCAAAACTTGTTTTCCCTCACTTGTGCCTTATCTATTGAAATGTTAAAAAGATATAATGGTGATGGTGGTGTTATTTGCTTTTCATTAAGCAGAAATGGTTGTTTTCTCAAGACGGTTGAACTGTTTTTATAGTACATTTGCTACTTTGATACAATAATGTTGCTACTCTTAGTGCTATACATTCAACTATATTGCACCATTCACAAGTTGTGTGAAATGTGTTTTGTTCGGTTGAAAAGACAGTAACTGTTTTTACATTATAATATAAAGCAAGCAGTTAGGCCATAAATGCTGGCTTCTACTTCTTCATCCTAAGAGTTTCTGAGCTAAGAAGATAGAGTTCATGATGACAATGTTTTATTGAATATTTGTGCCAGTGTCACATGTGCAATATTGTTGTCCCCATATATGCTCTTACTCTTATGGTCATTTCAATCCAATATTTTGTGAATAAAAGAAAACCATGTAAAACATTTGAGCATGACAAGCAACAATGGTACTGTAAGATGATTGGTTAAAACATACAGATTAAGTCATGTGTACTTTTGTTCTAATGAAGTTGTGCACTGGTGTGTATGACATTTTTTAATCAAACTGTCTTTGAAATGACTCTACACTTGCATTTTATACTAGAACTAGCATGGCTTCCCCGTTCTCACGAACAGGACTGGACAACAGGTGTTTGATTGCTATTTCTAGAACCCCCCTACCATTTATATTATCTTTCCACTCATTTACAGTGTGTTAAAAACTGGTGTGTAAATTTCCCAAACCATTTAGCGCCAGCACAGTTTTTGAATAAGGTAGACTTGATTAGAAGATTACGTAAGACACACACACACACAGAAAGTGGATTTTATAGGTATAGATGAAGTTATCCATTGTCTGAAAGCTTAAAGCTTATGAATGCACATGGTAATGAATGGTCTAGTACCTTGATTTCCTCTGTTTTAACTTTTTTGATATACTGGCCATTTTGGGTGCTGTTCCCAAACCTTCTCATGTTTGAGTTACCATGAATAAACACTGAACAAAGACGTTGAATTGTCTGTCCTTTATTCTCAACTTGAAGTTTCATAGTGGTCAACATCTCATCAAAATGTACTCACACAACAAACAGAGAGATCACAACCTATCAAGTATCAACTGACGACAATCATAGAATACATTGTAGTTCCAACACCTCTTTGCTGTAACTACACCTGATCAGCTAAAGCATCCAAGTCAAAGAAAATTTCTCATGAACAAACCAACGTCAGAGAAAAGAATAGATCTAGATGTGAAGCATAAAATCAAAAAAGGTTACCTCTAAGTAAGTAAGTGAGGGAGAAAAAACCCAACAACAACAAAACTTTGGCCAACTCATTTCAACGAATGCTACAACAAGAACAAAACTATACATGATATATAACCATAGACATTCTCCATATCAGTGAAGCAAGAGGGTCCTCAAAGAATGTGTAATAATAATCAAAATTGTCACAAAAAAAACGGTACCCTTTACAAAGAATAACCTGAAACTTCAATGGTTAATAAACATAATGACATCGAACCAATAGCACAAAACAAAAATGTATGTATTTAAATTCAACCATGGCAAAATAATGATATGATGAGATGAAGAGAAATTCTCAACGTCATGAAAGAAAACATACCATGAGAAAAATACTGTAACATGAACATGTAGCTGTAACAATTCCTTAAAAGAATAGAAGTTATTCTCTTAAAAGTAGAACAGTGCCAATACATGCCAATTGAAACAAGAGGACATTTGTGCAAATGGATGAATGAGTCAAAGATACTTCAATCAATGCCTAAACAGCAAGAGAATAACATTATACAGCAGGGGTGACATTCTCTATGGACCCCCAACCAGTTCAGACATTCATACAAGTTCATAGGATTGGCATTGGCCGACAAGAGTGATTAACTCTATGGCAGGGAAAAGTAACAACAAAAACAACAATACAGCAAGGGTAGCCTTGTGACTAGTACCATCAAGTGTAAACAAGAACACAGAAAGAGGAGTAGAGTAACAACAAAACAATCATCCACATAAAGGAAATCAATAGTATATTTTGCACTCAACATGATGAAAAAAAACATACAACAAAACCATGAATTAATCAGATCAGATCACATGTTCAATGATGAATGAGCCAGGTGTGTTACATTTCCTTGTTCTCTGAAACTAGTTTACTGACCTCCGCCTCTCATTTTTCAGGAAGAATGCAAGATTGGGTTGCACTGGTAAGATGTCATGCTGACCAAGAATATTGATGACTGAAGTTGATTGAGTTGTAAAAACTGCCAGGCCCAACTGTGCACAGCATCAGCACAGTACAAGTGCGGAAATCTTCAGACTAAGCTGGCTGCCATGGTCCTCTTGGTCTCTATGTCCAATGAAACAAATCATAAAGATTGAGTGAGCAACAACACCAACTGTTTTCAAGACTTTCAACTTTATTCTCGAGTAGAATTGTATCTATATTGTCAGGCTCTCTCCCTCTTATTGGAATTTATAGAGAACAAACAAAGTGTATATTGAAAAACAAAAACAACAAAACAACATTGACGACACAACATACTCAAATAAACTGTATTATAAATCTGCCAAAACAAAAGCTTTCAACATAAGTATATATTATATGATTCATACAGCCTTCCAGGGATCAGGTGTTACACATGGACACAGATAATTTGTCACAGGTGGTATCACAATAATAAATAAGAAGTAAGCATAGATATGGTCACAGCTGTTGTGCCCTACAAAGGTGAAACAATGTATCTGAAGTTCTGGAGTTTCCAGTAAAATGCACCGAACTTTTGTCTTTTATAATTATGTCACGTTTTATTGTAGCCCAATCAACTGAGCATATCTGTACTATAAAACCTCATGAAATTCAGAAGTAGATCATTATTAGTAGAGATAATTTTTGCAATAACCATTAAACTGGCCATATGCAGATACATTGTTTCACCTTTGTAGGCCAGTGTTATGTACAGGCGATGGTCTCTGTGAAACAAAAGCACTGGTAATAAACATTCCTTTGATTTGTTCAGTGCTTTTATACCACAGATCTAACAATGACTTGTATTGTATGTACAAAACTTTTTTATTTCTTGTACGTACCTGGGTGTCATCATTTAAGTAAGTTTAAGAATATCTTTTACAAAACGCTTACTCCATAATTGAGATCTCAATACAGAACACACAATAAATGCAAACAGGACCTTTCATTTCCAGGGTTCACACAAGTTTTCAGCCATCTTTAGATTTCCTGTACCAGTGCCGGCAATGGCTCTGACCCCGCCCCATTTCTAACGACAAAGTATTGGCCTACTTCAAATACAAAACAGATTCACAATCAAGCTGAACTCATGAAAGACTTGAAAATAATGTGTTTTCAAAGAGATATTCAAGAAAGTATTTCATCCAAATGCCTGTGTTCTCTCAGAATGTTCGTTAAAAAAAACAACAAAAAAAAACACTTTCAGTATCTAACATACACAACACCCTGATATAGATGAGTGGAATTTGCATTGGATAAAAATTACTATAGCGGCCAGATCTTTGGGTAGTGAAACACTCACTTGATAGGTACTGTTGTTCAGTGTAAAAATGATAAGTAGGTGGCTTTTCCATAGTAGAAAGAAAAGTCTTTTATAATTTCATATATTAGATATTGGAATGATCTACGGATTGACTAAGGTGAAAATTCAATGGACATTTGGAGGTGCAATTTTCTTATACAGAGATAGAATCGAGTCACACATATGAATCAGTTCAAAATCTTTCACAAATAAAGAGCAATTAAATAATTCATCTATACAAATTTCATCATATAATCTCTTTTGGTAAATACACTACTGACACTAAAAATATCAATTAATGTCATTTCCTTCAATATGGTAAGTGTAATAATAATGCACATTAATTCAAAATGTCCAACAAGGTACTAGCTACTAACGGATGAAAAACATTTACTGGGACTTAGTGAAAACAACTAAACAACTACATCCTCAAAGATTGTGGCAATGTTGTAATGTGTTCAGATTACTGTGATAATGCTTATCACCTCATCCACAAAGCAATGTTGAAACATAAAATTCATGTATTTCACAAAACATAATGTAAATGTGACCAATGCAAAATCTAATACTGATGTCCGTCTCTCCGAAAACTTCACACTTTGGTGTGGGACAGTGTCCATCATGGCCAGCTTGTGAAGACCTTTGGTAGTTTAAAGTTTAAGACCCCTTAACACTTAACAACACAATAAGGTCATATAATCTGTCTCCAATATGACAAGGGTGGACAGCCATACAGTAGCTCACACAGCCGATGTTAAGAATCCTTCAAGGGGATTTGAACCATGGGTCAGACACTTGGAGACCAAACATGTTAACAGCTTGGCCACAGTATAGCCGTGGTGGTTTGTAACTGTGTGATACACTCATGGGGCAGATTGGCACATTGACTACATACAACTTTTCAACAATGGATTGAGGTTGATGGCACAAAGGGTCGGGTGGCATCAAAATGATCCCACACACAAATCAATAAAACATTTACAACAGCAGTTTGTTTTGCATGATACGTAAAAGACATTAGGACTCAGTTTAACGTCTTCATGTAATTTAAGGACTGATTGTATTAAAAGATTCAAACTGGAACAAAGGCAAATATAGATGTGAAGATAATGCATAAAAGGAAACAAGAACATATACTGTAAACTTAGAAAAGGATAACTCATATTTGTACAATCATCTCCGCATCAATATTCATACTAACAACAGCATGGTATTTCAATGGTCACTCCACAAACACTCATGTCCAAATACATTCCAACTGTAAAGCCACCTTTCAGTAATGCTTCTTAATTTCGATTTCCAAAGAGTCCTAAGTCCTAAGTAACTTGGTTTGGTCCTACACCAATGGAGCACCCACGGTACAACCCAAAGAACTTGAATACTTTGGAATACAAGTGATGATAGTGTGAAACAATGATTTACTCTACAAGATGTACCCTGCATTGTGAAAAGAGCTCCCACTCCTTCCATGAACAATTTTGATTCCCAAGGAGCCCCTAGTTTTTTAAATAAGCAAATGTATACCTAGTACATTTCAACATCAGCATTTGCAGAATGACCCAAAGAGCTTGAGTGCTTAAGAATGCAAGGGAGGATGATTTGAAACAATGATTTACTCTACAAGATGTACCTAAGCCCTCACTCTGTGTTATGAAAAGAGCTCCCACTCCTTCCCTGACAAAAATTTTATTCCCTAAGAGTCCCTCTGTGTCTTAAATAAGCAACCTGGGCCACAGCAGACCATTTAAACATCAGCACTTGTGGAACAACCCAAAGAGATGCTTAGAATACAATTGACAATGAATTATTCTACAAGATGTCCCTAAGCCCTCAGTTTGTGCTATGAAAAGAGCGCCCACTCCTCCCCTGAGTTTCCTCCCTGAGACCGGTAGTTGTGATACAGCACGGCTACTGCCACTCCAAGCACTGTCAACACTGTCCATACAGTCACGCTGGCAAACGTCCGCTGCCGTCGCTGGACAGTCGAGGCTTGCAGGGCCCGTCTGCGTGAGTCCCGCGCATCCATGCGTGTGTAGTGCTCAAACACTTGTCTGCAACATAGCAAAAAGGGAACGCACACGGCTGGAATTTGACCTGACAGGGGTGAACCACTAGCCGCTTGGCCTGCACTAAGATATGAGCCATACAGACTGGGAGTCTGAAAGACTCAAACATTCTTCTGCCTGATTACAAGTTTAGCCATTGTACATTGTTGGATGTAGTCTTCAAAATTCTTATCAAGCTAACTCTTATAGCAGCCTGTATCACTTACTGCCTTAGTTCACCAGATTTATCAATTGAGACCAAACATTCAACCAGATTAAAAATTTAGCCATAGCAGGTTGCTGGATGTATTTTTGTATCACATAGAATGAATGTAATCATCTTCATTAGTGGTTTTCAGGTAGTATATCAAATACTTCAAAAGTTTCATCAATTCAACTCCAATACTATACAGGCTGTGAGTCAGTTATCGCTTACTTCCTAAGCTCACCAGAACTTTTCTTTAAGATCACAGCTAGCACGGAAATCTTTGATTTGATTCCTGATTAATACAAACATTTCGTTACAATAGATTCATATCCATACGTATCATTAAAAAAAAAAAAGCTGAATTTATATAGCAAATTATCTTGCTCTACAGCAAGCAGAATGTGCTTTACAGCCTATTGTCAACTGTCCCACTCACTTGTTGAGCTTGAGCAGCATGGAGTCCCTGGAGATCTCTATAGGAGGATACTGTAGGTACAAGTCCCCAGCCCGCTCCAACAGGTGCTCTATGGGCAGCTCATCCGGGATCTGGGATAGGCATTTGTGCAGGTAGCCCATTTCATCACCAGCCTCATACAGGTCGGACTCTCTGTGCAGGACATACTGGGGACATCAAGGACACAATGCGTCACATTAGTGCTGTTTTGTTCAATATCCTTCTACACGATAGAACAAATAAGCACTGAGGTCGTGAATTGTCAACAGAACTACTTTCCTAGTTTTCTTTTAAAATTATCCCATCATGTCTCAGATGTTCATTAAGTCTAGACATTATTGAAAACTAAACACCTGTTACTAGCCGTCACATTACCTTAACATTGTATAGCTCTCTAAATACATTAGATGTTCTTCTGTCGTCAAACAGGATTGGAATCGATGTGGTTTGGCTCATCACTTCTTTGAGTGATGCATTGGTTTTCATTGAAAATAAGACATTGTCAAGCTGATCAGCATGGCATAAGTAACTCAAATAGCCCACAAAAATACAAAACCTTGTGAGATGGCCGATGAAATCTAACAAACATGTAGCAATCACGCTGTAAAACTGTTTCGACACACCAAAGTGCCAACAACTCACAGCAGTGGATAGGTAGACTGGCATCATTCTGTGTGAGGCCAGGAAGAAGTCAAAGACCCGGAGGATCCGCCTGATGTCTCCCAACACGTGGCTGAACCAGGTGATCACCCAGGACAGGGAGAAGATGGTCCCCAGTTCACAACTGGGGGTTACAGGGCAAAGTTTTCACGGGTTTAGTTTCTAGTTCACAACTGGGGGGTACAGGGCAAAGTTTTCACGGGTTTAGTTTCTAGTTCACAACTGGGGGTTACAGGGCAAAGTGTTCATGGGTTTAGTTTCTAGTTCACAACTGGGGGTTACAGGGCAAAGTGTTCACAGGTTTAGTTTCTAGTTCACAACTGGGGGTAACGGGGAAAGTTTTCACGGGTTCAGTTTCTAGTTCACAACTGGGGGTTACAGGCAAAAGTTTTCAGGGGTTTAGTTTAGTTGGAAGTTTTACACGCTTTGCAACACAACAAGAACATCTAAGAGGTGGTGGCCTATATTTTTATGTTTATGTATGCGAGTACAATTGATAATGAAATTCAGATTTAGCTTAGATATCTAGATCTAGATTCATTCATATGACGTTTTCGTCGGTGAATTGGGAACTTGTACAACCGTACACTTCCTGCTTCCTTGACAACAAACCATTGATGATATTTTGCAGATGTTAAAAAGTTGGATAGTAATAATTCAGACGATTTCGCCTTGTGATGCACATAGTTTCGTTGTTTATAATCATTATAAAATGGCTATGTATTCTTATTACTGACAAAGCAGAACGAATGAGGAACTTTGGTGAATACCGCATCCATTTTGGTGCAGCATTAACAGAGGAAATCTGCTTTAAGTTCCAAGTTTGCCGCTTATTTATATAGATAATCTGACCTTTGTAGATGATGACAGAGTTCAGGGTTGCATTGGTTCAGCAGTGGGTAGATGTAGTTGAGCAATAGAGACGTTCTCTCCATGGTCTCATCAAGATACTCCCTACAACCAGACAATGAGAATGAACTTATTACTGACAAAAGCACAGTCCAGAAGCAATTGTGTGTATTCTTCAAGTTACAGATGAATTCAGAAAGGTTTTGTATTTTGGAATACAGACACAAATCTGACTTTTAAGTTTCAACTCAGTGATGCCACCTGCACAAGACAAAATTTACTAAACTTGTTTACTTGTGGGCATAACACCATCTTATCATTCAATAAATAATATGAACATGTACATTTTTACAGACAAACTGTTTTTTTCTTAAAGAAATGACTGAAAATCCGGAATTTTTTACAGACAGATTGTTTTTTTGAGAAATGACGGCAAATACGGATATTTTTACGGAAAATTGGCATCACTGTCAACTGAATCACAACAATCAATCAACAATATGGGATGTAATGTTGAGCACAATGATTAAAAAGACTTGACAAAGTGGTTACCTCATCAGACCCATAGCCAGTTTCTCCACCATGGCAAAGGCCAAGTCCTCATCCATACACAGCAAGAAGGTGATGCACACATCATGGAAACCCTGAGGACATCACGACAGCATTTTCAACTTTTAAATGTTCATGCATTTCTCTCAGACAGATCCCAATGGATCAAATTGTGATGAAAGTAAGCGCTCAAGCACCAGGGGAAAAGCGCTGTAAAAGTGAATTTTCTTACTACTAGAATAGTAGTAGCAGTATTAGTACAGCATAAATCCATGTGGCCAATCTATTTTTCATCTAAGATATTATGAATTTATTAATAATATGTTTATTTGTAACATGCCCTTTCCCAACTGTGTAGGAACATATTAAAACTCTTTGAGAGGAAAACTAACCATGCATTCTATGAAAGAGGACTTTGCTATGCCAGGAGACTCAGTGCTAATGGTGCACTTTGCATTAAACAATAAAATAACCCAATGAGTGTCTGGCCATCCAATACAAAACATCCTTGCTAGGAGTGAACAATACAAATACTTATTCTATACTAGAACATGCCCTCTCTCTGTGTTGCTCATATAATTATGTACTTAAATTACAGCATATCGTGTCAAGATCAAGAATTCTACGAGTCCTCAATATTCTCACATTCAAGAAGCTATTGATAATTTATTATTCAATCATCCCATTGACCCACCTGATAATATCTCAGCTGCTTGTGTTTGAGCATGACTCGCATGATGAGGTCCACCAGCTTATCCTTCACAGACATACGCACATGGTCCTCAATGCCTAAACACAAAGAAATGATGATATATCAACTAAAAACATCTAAGAACAATTAGCAGTCTTCTATTATGGACGGTTTCACAGTCATAATAGTAGTGCCAGAGTAAATCTTTGCTGTATCTGCCTTGCTTTCAATGCAAATCTGTGATGCACAACACTGATTTTTTGGAGATATAAACAAGTTGGCAATAGATCTGAATTTCTCATCTCTAATGATCTGAAGAAAAGAAGAAAAAAAAACCACACTAAAATACTGTTCATCTAATCTTCATAGCCCACATGAATCCTGTATCACAAAAGTCTGGATTTTACACACTCAATAATCTTGTAGATTTTTGAAAAAAAACCCAACCCTGATAGTCTTTTCAAATAAAAGAATCAATATACAATAGCATAAATGGTGGAAAATGCTGCATTGTTTTTTCTACCTCTTGTATGTATATATACCATACCTGGAGGGAACCTGGAGCTGGACCTATTGACATCCATGACAACTTGACTGTAGGTTTTGGACATTGCCTGCATCTCTTCCTGGGCTGAGGACACATGGTAAACAGTGGTGGAGCTGGACATTCCAGTTTGAAATTCTTTTAGATGATTAACATTTCTCATTTCAAGTGATGATGATGTTGATGATGAGGAGGAGAAAGAAGTCATTCATTGAGCGCACAAACACATGTTGTCATCACACTCTGAGGCTCTGTGACATCCATTGATAGGAAATTTGCAAATCCAAAATTCGCATAATGCATACACATTGTCTTCAAACTGCATATATTGCTTTAAGTTAACTTTTCATGTGAGTAACAATACAGAATCAATCCGTACAAGTATAAGAAAATAATGCGCCAGTACCTATGAAAGTGTTTGTTCTTTTCAATACTTTAATGAGGTTCAATGCAAAATAGCAAAAAAAGCATACACAAAGTATTGCTTATTGCCTCAAATTATTACAAGCTGGTTTGCAAAAAACGTATGGATTCAGTTGAGTAAAAGAGTCTTACAAGGTTTTGGAGTAATGTTTGCTGTGTTGGCATTGATCAGTAAGGGCCAGACCCTCTGCCTCATGCGTTTGTTCACGAGACCACCTTTACTGATAGCCAGGTTGCGAAGGGCCTGCACATCCACTGGGTCTGAGTTCAAGGCTTTCTCAATGGCAGCCACTTTGTTCCTGTCTGAAGAGGTTTTGGGTGGCCCATCTGTAGGAGGCAGATATGCGAAAGTAATACAAATGTACACAAAGAACAGGGACGTCTAGGAGGAAGAGTGTGTTTTTTTCCCCATTATTCATGAAGAAATACTTCTCTGATTTACAAAACATGATGTATACTATATATATGTTAAAAGAATCAGCAAAGAAAAAAGAAACAGCTCACAAAAGCAGCATGAGAAACAGGACACAAATATAATATATGATAAAAAAAGCAATTTCAGCAATAATTAGAAGTTGGTTCTTTTCATTGAAAATGAAGTGAAAGGAGCATTCCTCTTACCAATCATAGGAATTTTCACAAAGTCTTCCTCATCCTCTGATTGAGATCTTGGAGGCTCTGGATCAAGGCGATGCCGGAGAACACAACCGTCACTTGCTACTTCATCAGAGGACATGGTCAATGGATTTTGGGATGCTCGATTTGAATTAAAACCTAATTCTTTTTTGGTATCAGCTGTGTCCATTGAAGGTTCTTCCTGTTCTGACTTGATGTCGTCCATTGGGGGATCTTCCTTTTCTGACTTCATGTCCATTGGGGGATCTTCCTGTTCGGACTTTATGTCCATTGGGGGATCTTCCTTTTCTGACTTCATGTCCATTGAAGGTTCTTCCTGTTCGGACTTGATGTCCATTGGGGGATCTTCCTGTTCTGACTTGACACTTGTATTTCTTGAAACTCCATCTTCCCCACCTTGTTCTAAGTCAAGCCTTGGCCCCCCCTCACCAGGTTCCTCACAAACATGGCTTCCACTTTTTTCCTCTCCAATGTGCTCTGAAGCCTCTGTATTTGATTCGCTTCCACTTAGCACTGAAGCCTCTGTATTTGATTCGATTTCACTTAGCAAGGGACTTAGTAGTTCATGATTCTGAGATGCCCTACTCCCATTCTCAACCACAGTGGATGACATGCTTCCGGTAAGAAAGGCAAACAGTCAATTCTTTTCATAGCAGTCTTGAGATCATCTTCTTAATATGATGTGCGTCTCTCTAAAAATGAAAAACAAACAAAATAAATGGTATCTCATGTATTATATATATAATAATTGTTCATCATTTAAACATGCAATGTGTGTATATTTAGATCTGATGACTACTGTGTTAGTATGACTCGCATGCTAGCTATTGAAAATTTAGACAAAACTACTCAACTGATGAAAGAGATACAATCTCCAAGGGCATTGTAGTAAAATGCTAAATAAAATCTTAATAGAAAATTGACTGTATTGAATGTAAAAAAAAGTACTGAATCTAGATATAGTTAAATAGTTTGCTTTACTATTAGCATTTGATCTACACACATGTGTACAATACAACCCCTACAGGTGCTGACTGTGATACTAACACAGCTAATAGCTAGAGCATTCTGTCCACCCAGGGCTTACCTGCCTGGTCTCAAATTGAAAAAATTAAGATAAAAAGATTTATATAAAAGATAATATGTTTTCTTTTCTTTCAGCGAGGGAAGACTTGATTGCACAATGCATACTTTACATACAATATTTGTAATTACATCCTTTCGTTCATGACCATTACTCGGTCCCATTTATTTACACAAAAGTAATACTAATAGTAATCTAGATCTAGATGAAAACTAACTGACATTGATAATGAGTAGTAAGTAGTTATGTGGATAATCCTAATACTCCTAATTTTTGGCTCCACTGCTTGCCTTCTAATTCTAAGTTCCTAAACTACTTTTTTCTCGGTAACAACAGCTCAACAGATGACCTTTGCCACCATAGACTTCACTCCGCATTCACTAGCCTGGTAACCTGGTTCACTGAGTCGACTTTCCTTAACAAGGCCTAAGGATGGGAAATATTGAGTAATTACAGCGATCAACATGATTAATGATCCAAAAAGTGTGATCACGACTGCGGCTTAGTGAACTTAGTAGATTTATAAGATTGGCTAACTACCTACTAAACTAAACTACTTACTAAGTTAAGTTACTAACTAAGTCTAAGTTAAGAAGTAAGGGGGCAAGAGAGGGGGGTACTTTTTCGTTATTTACCACCCAGCGCCATCTTGGAAAAATTCCGACAGTATCGATACCGGGGGGGG
>JAUELK010232410.1:0-18140 GCA_031471215.1 Gastropteron pacificum | reverse complement strand
TAGTTATTCCATCCCCCCTGGAGAGTGGAGAGTAGACCCTCTCTAAGCTGTGACGTAACAATGACCCTCTTCCTCCTAATAATGTGTTTCTAATTCTAACCATTTTTTTGAAGTTGGTGGAGTATGAGGGTAGGGTGCTCCATTGTATTGAAACCTTTCAGTTACAACAGCAATACCATTCATCCTCAGTGTGATCAGGACTTCAGCACAATATTGTGCAAGAGTTTCTTTGGTCCTTGTTTATAGTTTCCCCCTTTTTGATTTTCAAAGACAAAGAAGAAGAGTCTGATGACCATGCAACAATTCATGGCATACCAGCCCATGACTCACAGAGTGTAGAGGAGTCATTACGGAATTATTACAAAATGCACTTTTGTATTTCAATACACTGGTATGCTATCTGCTTTGGGAGTGGTGGGGTCTTCATTTTCTGCTTTGCTAATACAGATCTTGATATCTAGCTGCTAGATTCTTACTTAGTTACTTGAGTTTGATGTAATCAATGTGTATTGTACCTAAGATCTGTATGTAGTAATTGTGTCCTCACCACCGTTATGTTGTTTTTTTCTTTCAGCCTTTTAAGGCAGAGATCCAAGATGACCCTACCTAGGTGCTTCTTTAGTGTGGTACTAGCATCAGTTATTTCATCAGTGGCCTGGTATGGATATTTCATACAACTCCAAGAACCAACTTTCAATCCTGTGAGCATGGTGGATGTGAGGAATAGAACATTGCGTGAACGCTCATGGGATGTAGTAAACAGACTCTCGGACTCATTGGAAAAGAATTCAAAGGTATAATCTGTCATGAAGACATTTTTTAACACAATCATAATCATGCTTGCATAAAGTTATGAATAAATTATCTTTTTACGGTGAAATGTTTAAAATTCATTCATGGTGTCAACCAATCTTTGTAATGGGCAAAGATCTAGTTGGGGTTTTATGGATCAGTATAGGGTCCCAAGCTGATGGAATTTGTAGATCTACTTCATTGTAGAGCTAAGGGAAACAAAACAAACAACAGCAATCACTTATATAAACTTCTGACTTTCCACTTTGTTATTTCATATACAACCCAATTTGTGTCCATTTGTCATGCTGTTTGATTCAAAGCTCAACATTCTCCTCATGTAATCCTGGATACAGGTGCAATGTTGGCAGTCTCCGTTCGTCCTTTGCAATATCAGTGAGGATCCCTGGAGGCTGGCGCACAAGGAAAAGATACATACCAGGTCTACTGATCTACGACATGCACCCTACAGATCAAGTAGTGGAATGAGGCACACCTCTGGAAACTCAAATTATTTTAGCTCAAGAAAGGAAAGCACTATCAATATAGCAGTTCATAATTGGAGAAAATGGATGCGAGCAAGTGCCTTTGACTTCTCAGGTAACTGCTCCGTCGTATTGTGACACTGTTTTTGTCTTTTCATCTGAGTTTGTATTTATTTGTTTATTTATTTATTTCAATTTCGCCTTTACTTGAGCAGCTCATGCTTGGCCATGATGCTAAAATATCTGGAACAATTTTGATCCGAAGTCTTATTGATGTGTAAATATGCCTTGCAACATATAAGGAAACACTGTTTTTATTTGCTGCAATAGCTGCTTTGCTACTTGCATCAACATTTCAAACCTTCAATAAGCGTTGTTCATTGGGTAGAATTTTCAGTTCATTTTAAATTAAAGTTTAAGAAAAGTATGTTTTTTTAATGGAATACATGTATTCCTTTATTTCAGGTTGTGGAGCTTACTCAAATTGCGTTTTCAAAGGGAACATTAACTCTGAGGACATTGATGTTTTACTTGTGAATGGAGTTGGCCTTTACACATCATCTCAGCTGCCAAGGTGGCCTCACCAACTGACGGTTCTCATGGCTTGGGAAAACCCATTGTATTTCTTGTCTGACCTTGCCACAAGTAAGCATGCCGAGATGCTGTACAGCCAAGTTTGCTGACTGTTGTAAAGAGAGAGAGAACATTTGAGAAATGTATGTGCTGAAATTATTGTATTGAAGCAAAGTGTTAAAAATTCAAGATTCCAGTAAAGGAATTCAATGATTTGGTCTTTTTTCTCTTTGTTCTTGAATGATGTTATCCGAATTATTGAAAATATAATGTGATCTTTTTTATTGTTGTTATTAGTATAAGTATTTGTACAGAGGTCTCCGCCTAAGAACCCGCCCCTCGGGAGCGGAAAAAAATGGGTTCTTAGAGGTTGTAAGAAAAGACAACATAAAAATGTGCAGTAGTTGCTTCTTACAACTCTTAAGATTTGTCTACATATGTATTGTCCACCTGATTGGCTTAAACTTAAAGAAAGTGTAAACCAATCAAATTGATGAAATACCTCACAAACGATAACACATACCCATCCCTGTTGCATACCATTCAAATTTCTTGTTCATGTTTTGTAATCATTGGTGGTTTCTGGTAATTATTTTAAGCATTTTCATGTTAACACTTTGGAGTGTTGGAAAAGTGAAACGTTAATGCCCAAAACGGGTTCTTAGGGGAACTCGACAGAGTTGTATTTTATATAATACAAATTCAGCTTCGCGTTAAAAGCGGGTTCTTAGGCGGATCGGGTTGTAAGACTGTGGGTTCTTAGGTGGAGACCACTGTATTATAGTATTTTAATAACATTTTACAGAAATGGCTTAACATGTCATTTGAAGAATTGAGATTGTACAAGTCTGAAACATCAGGTTCCTATTGTTGGTGGGTTTTTTTTAAGTGATGATTCATACTTTTTTAGTGTTTTTGTCTTTTGCTTCTTTCTGTTTTTTTTCCTCCTAGAACTAGGTCTAGAATTAAAGGAAACACATGAAGTTTCTGACGGCCATATGTCCACAATTTTATTTGTGTTATTTCTCAGCAAAGACAGCAATGGATGAGGAGTTCAACTTGACGATGACATATCGTTTGGAATCTGACATATTTGTGCCATATCATAGACTACTATACAGTCCAAAGCCTCAGAATGAAAGACCAGACTATGGTAAGTTCTATTGGCAATGGTTTATTTCTGTAGATTTGCCAGTTATGTCACTTGATGTTATGCAATCCCAGATACTTTTCCGATTAAAGTGAAAAAAGTCACTTAACTATCTACTTTCACTTCCATGTATTCATCGGAATGACAAACGCATTGTAAACTTTCAGACTAAGGATGAAAATACATTTTAAAAGATTAACTTTGAAAGCCGTGTAACCAGCCAGTTTCAGGGTCCTGTCTGCTAAAATAGCTATCTGAAACAACAGCCAGTTTTGTACTACTGGGTATAATAATACTAAGTGACTTGACTGTATCTACTTACAGGCAGTTCTCATTATTTTCAATGATCTTACATATCTAGTGATTTTTGACCGTCGAATGATTATGGCCAGCATACAATAATCAATGAAGATGATGAAAAAAACTTTTGTTTCACCCTCAGTTCTTGCAGTGCGACAGAAAAGTAAGAAAGCAATAGCCTTAATGAGCCATTGTCACACAGACTCGGGACGGGATTACTACATGGAAGAAGTTGCGGTAAGTGAGAATGAATGTGTTACATTTAATATTTCAACATCACCAGCTCAGTAGTCTGGTATAGTGAAGATCAAATTGTCTGAAGAGGCTAAAAAATACAAAAGCAGAAGAATTTTTATAGGAAAATACTCATATTGTGACTTTCATTACTTTGATGACAACCCATATTTGCCTTTTTTCATGTTCCCGTTCCCCCCTCTTCAACTGATGCATGAACGTCTTGTATGAACATCTTGTTTTCTACACCTTATAACAAGAAAACCTGTCCTAGTAGTACTAGCACAGACCATACGTACAGGCAGGCTCTTGGCAATTTTTGCCTAGCCAACTCCAGCCCGTCCTGTGTGTACAAATAGCATATAGCGATTAAAAGGATAATAGGAAAGTATGAGAAAAGCTCATACAGGTTGGTCTGTATCTCAGTGTTAAAAGCCCTTCTGTTGTGTGTTGGGGCCGCCCTAGAGGAGGCTACCATTTTTTGTACAAAAAGAAAGAGACAAGTGTCCAGTCTCATTGTCTGTGGTACTAGTACAGGAATGACAGTCACACTTTGCTTGTTTTCTCAGAAACATTTCCATGTGGACATTTTTGGACGATGTGGAAAACCCTGTCCAACAAGTCCTGATTTATGTGGCAAGGACATCGGACAGTACAGGTTTTATCTCAGTTTTGAAAATGCTTTTTGCACTGATTATGTCACAGAGAAATTCTTTAATTGCTTTGATTACAAAGTTGTACCGGTTGTTCGAGGAGGACTAAATTACAAAAAATATTTCCCCCCTAACACATACATTGATACCTCTGATTTTGACAGCCCTAAGGCTTTAGCTTTATATTTGTATGTTTTACAAGAAAATGATGACCTGTATGCTCGTTACATTGAAGCCATAGATCAGTACAAAAAGGTGCATGACTTGTTTACTTTTTCTTGTGAACTATGCAGGACATTGAATACGTATGATGGGAAGACTAATCAACATTATGCTATAAGCACCTGGCTTGGTGAGAACCATTGCCATGGACCAACTGATCTCAGTGTTAACGTTTTCTCATCTTATCTTACAATTATGTTGTTTTTTGTATGCTCTTTATTGTTTATGATAGTTGGAATTAATCTCACATTGCAATGGTGCGAGGCTAGTTAAAAAAACAAAACAATGTTGACTTCTTTGATGCAATGTTAAGTACAATTTAGTTCCCAAACAGAAGACCACTGGAGATACAAAGAACATGATTGACATTTGTTGTATTACTAATATTATTACGACTTGTCTATGCATACAAAAATGTTTTTGCTGCAGAGGATAGAAATACAAACCAAGTGCTTTCACATGTTGTGGATTGGTATCAGAGCTCATACATAAAACAACTTGTGGTCAGTGTAGAGTTAACCAAACATGCATCTTTGAAAGAGAGGGACTTCAATGGAACCTGCTGAACATGTCTGAAAAGACCATTAGAATTACTATGATGACTGCGTCAAAAGTCAGTAGATATTTTTAAAAAGGCAGCACAGTGAAGATGTATGTGAAAAAGCATTCTGGAGGGATCCTTGTTCATGAAAACAGGATACTTAAAGCTGAAAAGCAAATTAACTGTTCTTTTTATGATATCTTCCAATCTTCCATCCATGATGCCATCTACAACATCTTATAAGTAAACATCCCATGAGCTATCCATCCATCTTAGTATTGAGGCACCATTGTTGATAGTGCTCACACATGATTGCGTAGAAGTTGATCTTTATTTGTGCACAGACAAGACCATGCCCAAGTTTTAGTTTTAAGTCTTCCTTGCACCATGCATACTTTCTGCCATTGATTACCTTTACACTTGTTGAATCTGCTTGATTTGAATCAGTGTGGAGTCAAAGTAATTTCAAATAAAGCAAGTTTTTATTACATCCAAACAATGGTAGGGTTCAGGCTGAATGAAATGTCCTCGTAATTTCTTTACACCTTGAATAATTTTGGTTAGACAATTACATAATTTCATCCGCACACTTTCTAGCCTTTTGACTATTATACATACACGTTTCATATCTCTGTGACATCATTTATATTTTCCCCCAAAATGGCCTATCATAACACATAGTAAAAATGTCCCCACAAGATGCTATAAATCTGAGTGAGACAGAACGGGTGTTTCCTCTAGTGCGACCTTTACGGTGCCGTTAGGTTGCATTTCAGTATAGCCAATGCAGGTTTGCATGGACATTAAATATTGAGGCCATCGTTTGCCTGTCAAAAACATGACTACGATCGCACTGTGTGTTTGTTTACCACATGATTGTCGCATCAGCCCCAGTTTGAATTGTTGTAGTTCGAAGAAAAGGTTTGATTTATGAAGAGCTGTGCATCCTTTGAGTTCGATTTAAGAGGTTTTAAATCATGAAGCAAAGAAGGGAAAGCCCCAACAGTTTGACATGACTTCAATTTAAGAAGAAATTTGATTCATAGGATTTTGATTTACATGTATATGAATTCCCCTATGTTTTATGGAGTGAGTGTTGGGTGGCATTACTGTTTTATTTAACAACTTTCTCTCACGGGTGTGCACTTCTGCTGAGACTGCTGAAATTATGTGTAGATCTGTGATATTTATGCATAATAATAGAAAAGTTTACTATTTTTGTTTGTTTTTACAAATGTCAAGTAAAACATGCTTGAATGAAATTTAAAGATTTTGTGTGTACATGATCAGGGTACACATCTGCTGTTGTTCACTAGATTAGGATGTTTTGTCTTTTTAACATTACTTTACCATTCCAAGCATCCAAACTTATGTGCCATTTATTTATCTGAATCAATATTTTATGCTTTGTACAAGCCATTTCTGATTCATAGAAATCTATATGTTTTTGTGTGTGATTATGTTGATTTATTGAAATTAAAAAATCCAATAGAACCTTTAGCAAACCAGGACTAAACTGTTTCTTCTGTTAATGGATCATATATTATGCACAGTTTGAATATTTATTCATTTATATTGCCTCTTGCCTCTACTAAATAAGTCAAGGTGTTACATTACAGGCTCTTGTTATTTTATTGCTTCATCAACGCTGATTACTTCTTCCAAATACTTTACTCTGCTGACTGTTGAGATGTTTTGTCATGTTTACTGTGGTGAATGAAATTCTTTCTACAGTAGGCCCTGCTTATAAGAACGGTCTTCGCCAAGAGCGAAATCGTTCTTGTATCCGAAGTGTTCTTATATCTTAAGTTCAGTTTTTGAGCCAAAATCAAGGGTTGTAACCCAGATTTCAATGTTTTGATTAGTGCATACAATTTTGTTGATGTCCAGGTACAGTAAAGTGTCATGGGAGGCATATTAATAATTTGGATTATTTTAAATTATGTTTGCATAAATATGCGTGTTCTTGATAGGTCACCATCAGCCTTGACAGGTAGATAAATCGACGTTGTTGACAACATTCAGTCGTTCTTATATCCGAGGAAAAATAGAGAAATAATTCGGTTGACCGAAAAATTGTTCTTATAACTAAAGTGTTCTTTTATCCGACGTTCTTATAAGCGGCACCTACTGTTGTTGGTTCTTTACCCTTCTTTGGTACAGTGCAATGGTTTTTAGTCGACTTTTGAACTGTTCCAGAAATGTGCTTGTTTTTATTTCTTCCCCCAGGCAGTTCCAAAGTTTTGGAGCACAGTTTGAAAGTGCTCTTTCTCCTAACAATGTTCTTGATCTTGAGACATGTAAATAATTTTTGTTTGATGACCGCAAACTGCGAGATGAAACATATTTTTGAAGAAGCTCAAAGAGATAGTGTGGTGAGCACTGCTGCAAACATCTGAATGTTATGCACAGAATCTTAAATTCAGTGCGTTCCTTCACTGGTAACCAATGGAGAGTTTGTAAAATGGGTTGTATGTGATCTGTTCTCTTACAGAGTGTCACAAGTCTGGCTGCCTTATTCTGCATCTTTTGAAGTCTGTCCATGGTGTTATCAGAAATGCCAAAAAGAAGAGAGTTGCAACAATTAAGTGTCATGGCTTAATATAAAGGCATTGTCAAGAATTTTGGCAGTAGAATCTATAAACATTTTGATTCTTCCATTATTTCTGAGGTGATGCAGAAAATGCATTGTTTGACACATCTTAGTAACATGAGTTTTCATTGAAAAATTGGGATCAAAATAGAAACCAAGATTTCGAATACCTTTCGCTGACTACACAGATTGTTGCATTGCCCAGTTCCAGACAGTTATAGCCAACAGCTGCCCTTTGTTGGTTAAACTATGCCAAATGAACAGAATATATATATACATATATCATGTACATGCAATGTATACAGGAAACCATTTTGAAGTTTTACAGAATATTTGAGGGATTATTAACATTGTTCAAGACATTTTTCATTTTGATCGTTGCTGATGTTATTTTATGATTGAATATTACTGTATGACTATGATGCTGCACTTGCCATTACAATTAGATTTAGAGATTGTACTTTCTAATGAACTTACTTTTTTGTCAATTTCAGCGCAATTTACAAAGGTTAACATTGTTTTATTAAGCAAACATCCAAAATACAGTACAACATTAGGATACAGTATACATTCATGAAAGATTATTCTCTTTACTTTAACCCCCCACACATGTTTACACGCTTTGATACATGATTCTTATCTTTCTTTTATGAACAGATTTCAGAAATGTATATTATGTACATGTATACAGTAGGTACATGTATATCATTTTTAATGTGCTGTAATTCATTTTTACTTTTAGAAGTAATTGTGATAGAGAAAGTGAAGGTTTGTTCTAATGTCATATGGTAGCTGAGTAATACCTGTACTAGGGATGGTGCTATAAATTGCTCCAAACTTAGAACATGATATTTATAGTAATACAGGAAAAACAACTTGTTGTTAGCTGTCTTTCTTGAACTCTAAACTCTAAGCTCAATACAACTTACATGCCTTTAACTTTAAGAGTTGTGCTTCATTGGAGAATCTCAGTTCAACCCTATATAATCTCACTATAGTCTCTGTATACTTGAATTCATTTGTAAGGAACAGATTGTCTTCATATGTGTGTCTGTCTTTAACTTGAAAGGACATGATCAGTTTTACAAAGTTTAAAGTTGTTTTAGAAAAAAAAAACTGCACTCGACAGGACTACTTACTGACAGTGATCTGGGACAGAGAAAGATCATGTCTTTTTTTTTCCCGAACAGGCAGTACTACCACTCTTCCTCCCAGAAAGTTGAGATGGCTTTCAGGGTAATAGTGTGCAATAAAGCACTTTGAGCTTGCTGTAGAGCGAGAAAAAGCACTATATAAATCAGCTATTATTATTGTATGTAAAATACAGCTGTTTTGATCTTGTGCTGTTTGATCCATAAGACTAAGAAGACCTTTATTGAGTACACACATGATTTGTCAGTTTTGCTGTGATTTTTAAATTATCTTTTTAATAGAGGTATTACATGTATATTCAAAGATGTTTGATGTGGTAGTACATGTAAACATGTTTTCTTTGCTGATCAGCTGATGTAACCATACTTTCTTTATGCTTGTTTGTTTTGCTTCATAATTATTTTTAAAGAGGTGTTTTAACTTTTCTCCTTTTAGTTGATGTTATTGAATACACAAACTTTCTCTTTGTTCTCAGAACAAAATAAACTTACTTGATTGAAAACCTTTCTCTGTCTATGTTGCACTCTGATGTATGGATGTACTCAATGGTGTGGTCATGTGAGGAGAGCACACCATTTTGACTAAATAATTGGCATGCCCTCTGATAGTGCTGAAGTAGATAGATTTTTTATTACTCCAATGAGCCTAGTAGTACGTCACTCACTTTACGTGTTAGATACATGTACCACTATAGACAAGTAGGCCTATGTGTACTGCAATATTACTTACAATGTATCTACAACAGATCTTTCTGAAACACAAATTTCATGTGCAGAACCTTTCAAAGGTTATGACAAAATAAGGAGGAAATTCAAGTTCACACACACACAATACATAACACATAATTGCATGTGTGTAGTATTGAAGCGCAAAGTATATTCAAACACAACAATATGCAACGATGGTCTTGTTCTATGTTACATGTACTTTTTCTGTACACATGATATATGAGGTGCTAATTAACTAACTACACTACTGTAATTCAAACTGAATTATTTAGTGTTTCGCCATACCCACTTCTGACTGTCTATAGTGTGTGATCGCTTGCTCACACTGAGAAGTTATTCTCTGATGACAGAAATGTTTCCATGTGAAAGACATCTTTAGATGAGAACACTCAATATGCAGACTATGAATAGATAGCATTTATATGGCGCTTTTCCCCACTCTTCAGCAGGCTCAAAGCGCTTTTCAGCCACTATTACACCAACAGACCTGAATCATTCCAGAGCCTTCTCAACCTCTTGGGAGGCATACTAGTAGTGCTGCCTTGTCAGCACCCATGCCAACATACAAACAAGGTCACTGTCTATAGTTGGGTACCCATTTTACACCTGGTTTTGGTGAGAAAGTCGTGACAAAGTACTTTTTTCGAGAGTAGGCCCTACACCTGATGTTGGATAAGAAAATACTCTAAAATCCAAATTGTGTAAAATCTGACTGAATTCACTTTTGCGATGCGACTCAAGTAGAAAGCATCACACATAAGACCATCTATGAGAATGAGAAGACACAAACACATATTATCAACAAAATCAGTCTTTGACAGTCTTTTCAAATGTACACACTGTGTAAAAAGATATTAGTATATTGTGTAATGTACATGTAACTAAAAAGGCATGAAACAAAACAGCTATGCATGATATAATATCACAAAGCTTTATTTCAAATCCAATGTGATATTTACAGTAAAAGTAGAAGTCTTTACTTTAAAGTACACTTGAATTTGTGTCTCGGTGAGAAAAGAGATAAAACTGGTGTGAGCATTGTCAAGATATTGCAAAAGCTGAAAGACAAAGGTGGCTTTGAAATATAATAAACACAAATTAAAAAGGTTTCAATGAAATGAAACGATTAAGGAAATCAAAATTAAATACATCTAACAGCAAAGAGGTAAAACAACTCACTGTGTTGTGAATGGATGTAAAGAATTGACAGCTGAGCAAAGGTTTAATACAAGATAAAATTGGCGTAAAATTGATTGGCTGACATATGGGTGGGTGGCAAGGCATGTCATGTCAGTATGATTGCGCAATATAAGTATGATGTATTATTATTATTGAGAAGTAATGGAAATGAAGATGAAAATTGAAGTTGAGATAATGTACCATATTGTGATTTCTTTCTTCTTTGTTTAAAGTAAAGATGATGATGGAGATGACTCAATCTGCCAATAGATCAAAAGAGTTGATATTTTCTAGAAGTATGGTAGGCTACATTGACCAAAATACAATAAGCGACAGAGAGCAGTAGTAACTATTCTAGCTGTGTGGCTTAATTATATTTCAGTGTTCAATGCAAAGCCTAACAATATTTAAACAACATTTAAAAAAAAGCAAACTAGCTTTCTTTTTCATTCAGCAAGAGTGCAATACAAAACTATATGTAAATTGTACATGGATACAGTTCATGCATTTGTAAAATATCAGAAGATTTGAGCATTTGAATAGAATGATAAAAACTCTACATCTAGAAAAAAAAGCACACTTGAACACATCCATGGTTGATTACTAAAGTTGAAGTGATTTTACAAAGACCTTCAATGAAAATACATAATTTAAAGGTAACAAGAGACATTCAATTCATAACAATGATCTACCACTCATATGTATGTACAATGCATCCGGTACATCAATTTGTAAAAGTGCATTTGAAACAATCCTTACTTATGTTAACTACAGCTATGTACTTATTTGTAATACCCCCCCCCCCCCTCCCCGCCAAAAAAAAACAAACCAAACAGACAAAAACATCATACTTTCCCATTGTGTGTGTGTGTGTGTGAGGCTATGTATTTGTGGGGGGGTGGAGGTGCGTGCATGTATGTGTATGTGTGCCTGTGTGTGTATGTATTTTTCTTTTGTTGTGTATACATTTCTTTGTAACTCTGTGTGTACACATCTGAGAGTGAGTGATGGTCTACCATGCAACTTCATTTTCTGTAAATGATTTTGGCCTCTGGCCTAATATAACATTTGAACTTGAAACTTAACAAAAACTAAAAATGAGGAAGCCCACTCATCACATGTATTCTAAGATATTGACTAAAAAAAGAATGTCTACAGCATTAGGGTGTCTGTCATCACATAACATTTCTGGTGCTTAGAACAGTCAACACAATACATAATGTAAGATATTTGTGCTAAGACATAGATTTGCAACATATTTTAGCACATGTTGACACTGTGATGAACTGAACATTCTGAGATCATTATACTGTTAGTTAGACGAAGACAGTTGGAGTAAGTTAAGACAAAACACATACTTTACTACTAGATCTACTACGTTTACTAGTTGAGGATGCTGAGCTTGATGCCCTGGGGGTGACCTGGTCAGAGGAGTCATCTCCCCTAGGTGTCATCATGCCATCTGTTTCTTCATTACGATGAGTAAGAAGTCCTTCTAGTTGGTTTTGGAGTTCGCCAACTTTCTGCTGCTTCTCAAGCAAAAGAGAGTTTTGAGATTGAATTTCCTGTCTAAGCTTTTCCACTTCTCCTAAAAGGCATAGCTCCCTTTCCTTGGCCATTCTCTCTGCCTGCTCTCTCATCCACTTCTCTTGATTCTTTCGTTCCTGCTCTAAAAGTCTCACACGAGCATCTGCAGCTTCCTTTTCTTCTTTTACTCTGTCTAACTCGGACAGCAGGCTTTCTTCTCTCCCTTTCCCTGATATATTTGAGGTGGTAGATTTTGAACCCGACAGTCCTTTGTACAATGCTTTGCCCTTGGACAATAGCTTAGTATTAGCCTGTGCACGGCTGAAGGAAGCCTTGCCCCGGGTCGAAGGAGCTACCTTAGATTTGACACTTTTGTTGTCAGAAACAGCACGACCAGATTTTTGAGATATCTCACTCGAACTGCTGTCTGTAAAAGGTTCTGGGTGGGCTGTAGTGTCTGGTAAGCTTTGTCTTCTATTGACAGGGGTCAATGCACGATTGATATGAATACTTGACGTAGCAGAGTCAATGGTGTCAGGTCTGCGTTGGCTGTTTGAATCAGTGCTTGTGTCATCTGCCTCATTCCCATCATTGAGGGCATTCCTCGCACTCTGTGCCAACTCTTCACGTAGCCATGCAGGCAAATAACTGGGATTGTCCAACTCGGATGTCTCAGAGGAGTAGTCCTCCTTTGTGTTATAAGAACCAACCATCAACTGGTTAGACTTGCTGCGTCGCACTATTCTCTTCTTTAGGGTCTTCCGTCTGGGAGGGGGTGCTGTGGTTTCTACTTGAATGAAGATGTTTTCCCCATGGCAGTAAATATTTCCTAAAAGCATTTTTTCATTGTATTGCTTCAACTTGATGAGTTCAGTGGGGAGGTGGAAGAGAACACTGTCATCTCGGGTCACCTGGTCCTTGTCCCTCTCTTGGCTGCTGGCACTGAGAGATCTGCGTGGTACGCTGCTTAAGGGCCGGAATCCTCGCTGGTCTGCCTCAGGGTCTAAGGGTAGGCTGCAGTTTGAGCTAGATACATGTGGAGAGCTGACACTTTTGTTTTCATCTTTCATACTGTCATTGTTGCTTGAAGAAACATTTGCGTCCTCGTGTCTAGCGGGACATGTGTAGCGCAAACCCCAATAGTACAGCTGGTGATCCTTTGTCCCTGCTACAGTATAATGATCTCCACATTGAACACGTGTGACAAATTTGTCCTCTAAGCATTTTATCTCAACAGGGTTAATCAAGGGTTTGCTGGATTGTGCCCCTAATTGGCCTTCAGTGTTGCGTCCAAATGTAATCACATGACCAGGTTCAACAATGGCTGCTGTGTGTTGTGTACCCATGGAAACTGCAAGCACACGATGCCTTGCAAGTGCCCGCACTGGAGTGGGAATGTTTTTGCCATCCACCTCAGTTTTCGTAAAGATGTTTTTCATGGCCATCAGGAAACCCTGACGGTTGTTCAGGCCCAGTTTATTGTTCTCATTGTTGCCACAAGCAAAGACTCCACCCACGTCTGAGATGAGCATAGTGCCATCCACACCACATTGCACGTCTATGAATACTACAGACTCCTGGATCTGCACCACTGAGGGCACACACTGACTTTCCTCTGAACCCAGACCTAGCTGACCTGCCGAGCCATCACCCCAAGACAAGACTTCACCGCCCCTGCCTAACACAACAACATGTCTCATGCCACACGCCATAGCACGTACGTCCACACTAAGTAAGCTCTCAATGAGGCGAGGTCGGCTTGTGCTGCACCAGTCTCCGTGGCCAAGGCAACCATGAGCACCATCTCCACAGGTCAGTACTAGCCCATTGTCACTGCCAAACACACTGAAGCCAAGACCACAGCATATCAAAGAGATAGACTTGCCTTGCAATGATTCAACAAGACTAGGTGTGGTGCGATCTGCTGTGTCACCGTGCCCCAACTGACCAAAACCACCATGACCCCAAGTGAACACCTGTCTTTCAGTTGTAGCCACGATTACATGGTCTGGACCAACAGCCATCTGCTTAATTCTCATTCTTGGAGGGAGGTTATCAATACAAGTTAAAGTACCAGTTGAGGCCTCCAGGTAATATAGCACTGATCTGATTTTTGACTTCTTATTGAGAGATTCTGATGAATTTGTGTCTTCTTCAATATCAGATTTTTCTTGGCCAGAATTTGTCATAAGAGATGGCAGGAGCTGATACATTATTGTGTTAGCTTCGGGACGATCTTCAGGATGTCTGTTGAGCATGACAGTAACTAAATCTTTAAGCTGTTCACTGTAGTTCCCCTTGACAGGGCTAAATTGTCCTTTCATGATTTTGTTCACTAAAGCTGGAAGATTTGAGCCTTCAAAAGTTTTCTGTAAACAAGCCATCTCATATAAAATGCAGCCAAGGGCCCAGATGTCTGACTTAAAGCTGTATTGCTTTCCTTCACACATTTCAGGGCTGATATAGTATGGAGTTCCAATGACAGTCTGAGCCCCTTTATTAGCCGAGCTCATCATCTTGGAAATGCCAAAATCTCCAATCTTCACTACACCTTCTTTGGTTAGAAAAATGTTGTCGGTCTTAAGATCTCTGTGCAAAATATTGTGAGAATGAATGTAACGAATGGCTGCCGTTATTTGCTGAAACATTGTAAGAATATCTCTTTCATCTAGAGGCTGGGATTGCTTGGACAAAAATTGAGCCAGTGTACCATTGTCAGCATATTCCATTTCAATCATCAAAACACCATCTTCCTCAAAACTGTCAAAGTAGCTGATTATATTGGGGTGGTCCAGCATAGCTAAAACACTAACTTCATTCAGTGCCAACTGACGTTCACTTACATTTAGGTCATGCAAATTGATCTCTTTAAGAATTACTAAAGACTCATCATCCTTCTTTTTGTACAATACTGCAGCTCCATATGCACCTTTTCCCACAGTTCTAATTTTCTCAAAGCCTGCCAGACTCTGCTGGTGTCTGCCACTCCAATTGCGAAGTTTATCAAGTTTGAAATAATATTCGCCAACATAATTCTTACTTGCACTGTCATCTAACTTCCTTGACCCAGATAAGTCTCTTGCCACACCCACAGTGACACCTGTCAGAGCCTGCAGCTCTGTTATCATTGGTGGAGTTGTGTCCAAGTTTTGTAAGCCATGCCAACACAAGAAGTCAATGCGTAGGCTTGGATTAGCGGAAAGGAAATGTCTATCTACTAGGGACACAAAAAACTCTTGAAGACTTTTCTCCATGTTTCCATCTTTGTTGAGGACCTTGTCTTCTTTAGCCCCTAGATGGAGGTTGGACCCAGAGCAGCTGAGAATGAAAGCCAGCCCTAAGATTTTTCTGCCATTCAAAGTTTGGTCTATGAGCTGCTCCAGCTCCACAAGAGTGTAAGAGTCCCAATTGTACTGGATCAAACTCACTCCACTCAGGAGAGCGTGCCGAATGGAGGAAATGTTGCGGACTTTACTTGATACCACCACAAGCCGATTGCATGTTCCGTCCTCCTGTGGTCTCTTCCCCCTTGATGGTTCATGACTGACAGAGCGTTGCAAGGGATGGGAAGGGAGTGACACACCATTGGAATGAGATTGACTTCTTCTGTGTCCAAATTCGTTCCCTTTATCATGATGGCTGTCTTCATAAAAGTCCTCTTCATTTTGGATGTTCTCTAGCGATTTGCTCTTGTGTTTTGGTGAAAGTGGAATAGAGTCTCCATCATTAGGTCTCACCTCAGACTCCATCTTTCTAGGCAGAGACACCACAAAGCCTGAAACATATAAACATGAAATAAAATCAGCAATGAAAATGAAACAACACGCAAACATATTCTCAATGTGTGGAAGCAAAAGAAAAGTAAGAAAAAGGTAGGTACAGTACTAGAAATCTACATGAATATCTATAGGTCCTATCCAAGTTTGAATGTTTAACACACTATCAATATAATTAGGTCAACCCATGAATCAATAGGAAAGGGGTGGATTGACATACACAAATTGCCCAAAAGACCCATATCCCCATTCACTTGAGTCGTTTGCTTGGAGATCGAACAAGTAAACCCAAGCCCAATATGCATTAACAGTTCATCCACCACAGGTCCATAGCCTGATTATGACTGACAGTTTTTAACACATAGCTTGTTGAAGATATGGCCTATTTAATGGAGAGTATAATCACAAGAGATAATAAACAGTTAGCAGTATTTTGTTGAGTGTATTCACTACACGCATAATCTGGTGTAGCTCTACTAGGCTAATAAATAGCGGTGTAGTGTGGACTACAAACAAAATGGACTCCCACACTCGGGGGGCCCACTGGCAAAATGATGTTATTATTGTTTGAAACAATGCATACACTGTATTGTTGTGGTTACTGTTATTAACAGGCACTAAGTATGGATTTCTCCTCAGGTGACAGATAGATTTTGAGCATTTTGACAGACTAGGCCTAAGCGTACAGCCGTACACGACTACACGCATGCCATAGTTCTCCAACATCGGTTGGGGAGAAAGTCGGCATTAACTATTAACAGTTCAGTAACGAAACAGAGTGTACCGTTAGTCATCACTATTACGTTAAAGGTAGGTCTAGGCCTAACATTAAATAAGACCTGTCTGCAGTAAATCACATTTTCCTCTCGACCATACTTTACACACAGACACTAGATTAATCTCTCTGCATTGCTTTACATTCGCTTGTACGTACTCGTTGTTGTTTACAAAGTGAGTAAACAGGCGCATCTATGGACCTCCGCAGGGGCAGAGGTCAGGGGTTGAAGTTGACTAATATTGTCGTATTTCGGTACCTACTCACTCGTCCTTCATTGTCATAGGTAGGCCTAGCTGTTTTACAATAAAAAAAACTACTACAGGTTTATTCACAATTAGATCTACATGTACAAGAGATTGAGTTGCTTGTGATAGACGAAGACCAACTTGCCTACTTCATTTATTATCTGAGTAGGAATACACCATCGCCCACCGATCAAATCTGTGTGGCGATCAAATCTGTGTACTGTAGTTTCGAGCAGTTGTATTTTATAAACAAAGTTTGTAATTTTAGTGTATTATTACAGAATCATTTATTTATCAATCAAGAGGTCAAACGTCAACAAAATGGCAGCCTCCACAGGCCGCTTCACTTTCCATTGTCAGTACTCAAAAGTCAAAGCATTACTTCACTCTCCGAAGCTCGGGAAGCATGGATTTAGACCAGCGTTCAATTCTCTTCGATGTTTTTCGCTCACTCGTTGCCTGAAGGTGAGCATAATACCTTAATACCTCGATTTAGATCCTGTTAGTGTTACTACTAGAGGGTGATGATAGAGAGAGGGAGGAGTAGTTATAGAGTAGAGGTCACTTCTTTATTCTTATTAATTAAAGTTAAAGAAGACACATTTTTAGCCATTTTACTACTATATTAGTATTAGGCTAGATATAGCAAGAGAAATTATTTTACTTTACTCTAAGCCGTTTCATAGAAAATGTGAGGGGGCCTCTATTTCGGGACTGGTTTACGAAAGCGGTCCCCTCCGTTTTGTTTACACGGCAGCCATTTTGAATTGAAGAGTTGTGCGAGAGCCAAAGAAGCCAAAAAAAAGAAGCCAAAAAAGAAGGACAAGAGCCAAAAAGAATATAGACGGTTTATGATATCAACTTACCAACTATGGTGCAGGGTACCACTGTGAGTGGTACACCAGGTTATCGAAAGCATTTATGGGGTCATGTTTGCCATACAATTCTCTCCACAATAACTCGTCGAGGTGGGACTCTAGTGTAGTTTTTTGACCCCCTGCATGGCCTTCAATCTCCTCTTTGCGTTCTTCCAATAACCTTCGATGCGATTGGTGCAAGCACCGGTTACTTACTGGGTCTACAAAGTTCTGGTCGTGAATTACCGTTAGATGTGTATATAGGAACTACAGGAATATTTTCAATGTTATTGTAAGAGGCAAAGCCATCAGAGTGTATTATAGATCCTGGTGCAATATTTCTTTCAATTAGGTG
>JAUELK010232189.1:0-16060 GCA_031471215.1 Gastropteron pacificum | reverse complement strand
GCGCACCCCCCCCCCCCCCCCCCCCCCCACACACACACACACAGACACACACAAACACACACACACACATATGTACACACGCACACAGAGATATCAACCCTAGACATACTAGATCTAGATCTAGATCTAGTTACAAATGCTCCTCTGTATCTTAAACATGACTTTGATGTCAACAGGAAGCATTACAAATCCACAATAATCAGAATTTTTATCATTTTCGTCCACAGCGCCTGGTTATGGCATTCCGGGTATGGAAAGATATTCACGTAAGAAAACATACATATTTTCAGAACGATTCTAGACTTAAAGAACTATCAAATTGGGCACACTGTAGTCTCAATATGGATGGTTTTTTTAGTTTAGTTTCGTATACAGGCTGGAGCCCTGATAGGCCCTGAGTTGGAACTTCTCCGACACACCTTGAAATTAACTGGATTTTGATGGATTAAGCCTACGATAGGCTTCTAGTATTAGTAAGGACTTCTAACAATACGTTTTGGAATTAACTGGATTTTTGGATCGATTATAATATGATAGGCCTTTACTTTGGACTTTTCAAATAAATCTTGAAATTTACTGGACTTTGGGATCAGATGTACGATATGGCATTGGTTGGGACTTTTTCAATACATGATTAACTTTGGCTATTGGTTCGATGATATGATATGCCTTTAGTTGGGACTTTTCCAATACACCATTAACTATGGCTATTGGTTCGATGGTAGACTTTTCCAATACACCATTAACTATGGCTATTGGTTCGATGGCAGGCCTTTAGTTTGGATTGTCCAATACACTATTAACCGTGGCTATTGATTCGATGACATGCCTTTAGTTTGGACTTTTTCAATAGATCATTAACTTTAGCTATTGGTTCGATTGTAGACTTTTCCAATGCACCATTGGTTCGATTCTAGGCCTTTAGTTTGGACTTCTCAATTAATGTGTGTATCTGTCCTCCACAGTGATGTCCTACTCTCCCTCGGGGATGCCGGTTGGAGCCATGGGTGCCTTAGGAGGGTTTGGTTTGCCACCAGGTGCACTGAGTGCAGCACGCATAGGTCTGCCACTTGCTGCGGCTGCTGCTCTTGGAGGAAGCCCAGTCATCCTGGTCTCCAACTTGGACGAGGAGGTTTGTACATCTACACCGAACCTTTTCAATCTTTTCTTTTTTTTAAAGACATTTACAAAATTTAAACACGGATTGAAGAGAAGAAAAAAAGGAGGGATTGGTTAGAAAATCACTTCAAAGATTCAATTTTCTAATTCGATTATAATCATTTCTCAGAGTTGATCAGTTTTTTGGAAAGTTTCTAAAGGTAGGCCTATCATCATGAAGTTTTGTATAGAAGGGGTGTACAGGGTAGCCTAATGAATATTTTCATGAATAGGCCCTATAGGTCTAAATGAGAATATTATCACCCTTCGCTTTGAGTTTATATCTATTTTTCTGGACCTTTAATTGTTTTCATATTTTGTAGCAAAATTAGGCTTATCAATCTATTCTCTTACTTTTCAGTGCTTATTTTCGCCTATCGTCATTAAAACATTGCTATTTGATGGCCTACTCATGACTTCTTTTCTATATTTCAGTTTCCTGATTCTTCTTCGTTTAATTACTCTGATCCTTCATCCATAGACTAATGTGTTTTGTTTCATGCAAGGAGGTTTCTAGTCTAGATTCCTCTTTTCTTAACTTCATCCTTTGTCTTGTGTGAATAATGCGTCATGAACAAATAAAGAATATATTATAAGATCTCTTCAGCATTATAGAGCTCTAGAAATATCCCTTACACTTTGCTTTACAGTAACAAACAATGTATACAGAAACACATTCATAATCAATGTAGAAAAGCCTCATCCTTTTGGAAATGTTTCTACACTTAGTCCTGAGCTGTGTTTTGCAATGGGACAATGTTGAAATGCTCCCCATAACGGGGAGGGCCGCCCAACAGACACATAGCAAAGTTCTGATTGGTCGTGTTGCACTGACCTTGCTAGCTCTACCGTTGTTCTGATTGATCACTCTGTGGGGTAATGCTTCAAACAAGTCCCTTGCGTCGGCGAAAAAGGTGTTCACACCCAAAGAACCCTAAAAAAAACGACCTTAAATAAACCTCCTGGGAGGCATAATGGTATTGCTGACTGGTCGGCACCCATACCACGACAAGTTAGTTTAAAAAAAAACTTTCACTGTCTGTAGACACTAGTAAGCTGATGTGCATAGGCATACACTTCTGTTTTCCCCTCATTTTGCTTGTATAAGTCACATACTCTCACGGTTTTGTGGCAGCTTGCATGCTCCAGGTGTTCTGTTTGTAAACTTTCATAATACGATACATACAATACTTCAGTGCTTTCAATTTTCTTCTCTTGGTGGAATTGGATAAGAGAACATTGTAGTAAACTTTCAGATTGTTTCTTTATAGCTGTGTGTGCAGTTCTCTCTCTTTCTTATGTTGGCATGATTTTATGTCTCCAAGAATACCGCCCTGACCTAACTATCTCTCTGTTTGCACTTTGGGATATCAAGTTTCATTTGTTCTGTGTAAATCAGTTATAAACTTTGATCAGTAAGAAGATTTGAAATGTATATCATCAAAAGTAGAAAAAAAAAGTGTTTTTGTCTTTTGTATGAGCATAGGATTGCTTCAAGATGCAAGTGACATGCAGTGCTGTAATTGTAATGATAATGTGTTCTTTGTTTTTCTTGATAACCGTTTCTTGTTCACAGTCTGGCAGTGTTATTTTGAAACTTCTTTTTGTATTGAGCGGTTTCCTCATTGTCCTTTCATATTTCATCCTCACTCTAGTTTTTTTCCCCTCATTCCTCAATATTTTTAAACGCTTTGTTTCATAATGTAAAATGTATTTGAATGTGTGTATGTACAATGTAATCTAACATGCATATTTCATTCATATTTTCTCTCTTTCTCTCTCTCCCTCCCTACCCTTCGCCCCATTCCAACTATCGCTTTTATTTCCCAACGCCCTTGCTCCCCCTCCCCCCTCCCCCACCCAATGACTATCGCCAACACCAACACTGCCTGATGGATAAATCCCCCCCCCCCCTTCCTCCACCCCCACCCTACCCAAATAAATAAAATAAATAAATACAATTCTTAAAAAACCAAAACACTCCTACACCTGCGGAATGGCTGGGGATCCATTTGTACTACTCCACTTCCGCCCACCCCTCGTGGCTGATGTTTCCCTCCCACTCCCCCCGGTGATGTGAACGCTTGGCCCTTCATTCACCACGCCGGGGCTCTATCCCTCCACCATCACCACTCTACTGTCCTGTGATTTTCCTGCCAGATGGTCACCCCAGATGCTCTTTTCACTCTCTTTGGTATGTCCGAACAACTACTGTAACTATCTACAACTGTACCTAGAGCTCAGACATTTTAGTTCTTTCATTTGTTTATCTTTCTAATTTTATTCTCTGCTCCCCTTGCAGGCACTTTGACTGAAAAACGTTGTTAATTGTTGTTGTTGTTTATATATAGATTTATTTTTAAACAATATAAAAACATTGCTTTTTCCTGCTTAATTAAACTGTCTTGTTGTTGTTGTTTTTTTGTTTTTTGTTGTGTTGTTGTTTTTTGTGTCCATATGATTACTATTCAACATACAAATCATGAAGTCTATTTTTGTAATCAAACATTAATCAGGTTTGAAGACATTTGATTGATTTTTTATTTTACACAATTATAATCAGTTATCCTGTGTTGACATTTTTCTTTTCTTTTTCTTCTTTTTTTTTCATTCTTGGAAATCCAAACAAAATGGAATTAGTTCAATAATCATGGTATTTCGACTCAAGATGTCTTTGCATCCAATACCAATGAGTGAAACATTGTAAGAGCATTACTGACCTTCACAAGGCAATCGGATATGCTACAAAAAGCACAGACACAATACAAACCCACATTCAGGCTTTTTTTTACTATTTTTTATTATAGGCTTACCATTATGTATAATTATAGAAATTCTTGTGCTTCCCTTCTTCGAAAGTACATGTATTGTCATGTCTGTAGAGAGCAAATTATATACTGTACATTATTTAGTAAACCTTCAGACTTCTTTCTATAACCTCGTCAGCTTACATTCCCATCTTCTGCTCCTTAGATGTTTTCAAATAGATGTCTTTGATGTTTAAATTTAAATCTGTTCCTTTTATTTCAAAGCAAATATAATTCGACCCAGTTCAATGGGCTTTTGTTTATCTCTAGCTTTAATTAAAATATTATGTGTTGTTTTGTCTCATATATTTAAAAAAATCCTATATACAATGTTCATCTAGTACGCCTATAGTCCATAATTTCATCTTTTTCTTTGTTCTCTCATCAGCATACCTTTTACTCCTACTTTCATCTTTGTTTCCTTTCCCCCTTCCATCCTCGTCTTTTCTTTAACCCACCTCTCTATCTTGTACCTTTCTCCTGTTCCTTTTTATTCTTTTCTCTCAGGATGCCATTGAGTGCATTACAGCTTTATAACATATTTTGTTTCGTTAGAACAGTATAGAGGTATAGAAATGATCATTGAATGGATTCCGCTTGTGAAGCCTACGCCAAAGACTGTCAACTCATTGCCATGGTCTCGTCCTCAGGTGTTTACGGAGATGTGCACAGAGTCAAGGTGCTCTTCAACAAAAAAGATAACGCCTTGATTCAGATGGCTGATCCACACCAAGCACAACTCGGTATGATGATGATGATGATGATGAAAGTCATTTGTATAGCGCACAAATCCATGTTTTCATGCTCTAAGGCGCTGTGACATTCACAGACAGAAATAATACACACACAACTACAGTACTGTTCCTCTCAAACTGGGCCTGGGCTATACACATCATAAGACATGTCCCAAAACGTTTAGCTCTCGAATGAAAAACACTACAACTATTTATTATTCTAATACCCCAACAGTCTGAATTATTCACTCCCAATCAACCTTATTAGACATACCATTTTGATGGTACAGTAACAGATCTTATTTAGTGCTAACATTATGAAACTTTTGAGAGGTATGCATTTGATTGCTGTGTAATATAAGGTAGACCTACCCTATTTTGACACCTACAGGTATATACAAAAAACGGTGAAGCCCCTTATCCAAAAGAGTTGGCCCTACCTACCTGGTGCTATATGTATTAAGAACATATGGTTTGATTGCATGACTGCAGATAATGACTAAGGTTGAACCAAAGTACATCTTTCAACACTATGCTGTTGCTCATATGAATACATGTACTATATACATGTACAAGATGTCTGAAACTGTTGATGTTCACAAAGAAAATAACAAATACTGGCAAAGTTAAGATGTATATCTACCTTTACTTGCAAAATAAATTATAATGTTTTTGTTCCTGTGTGTAGCTATCACCTACTTGGACAAGGCTCGTGTGTGGGGCAAACAGATCCGAGTGGCGCAGTCCAAACATCAGGTGGTGCAGATGCCCAAGGAGGGACAATCGGTGAGTGGGCTTGGTCTGTTTACACTCACCAGGGATGTCATTCTTCCACGGTTCCTTTGTTTTCATAGGAACATGAGAAGAATGCTGAAAAACAAGCCATGCCCCCGGATGCCATGAGCATTTGGGGATCCCCTGTGTGTTCACCATCATTTTCCTCTTTTTTGGTACAGAGCCAATCACAACCCTTGATTCACTCACTTCTTACTATTCATTTGGAAATACAACAACAAAAACAGCAACAAAATGAATAAAAAATGAAACAAACCTACAGATTAACTAAACACTGTGAATAATTGTTTATTCCTTATTATTATTATCATCCTCCTTTCAAATATGTTTTTTCACCATCACCTACATGATAACATGTTTTAATTTTAATTCTGTGAATTCAACAGGATGCTGGACTTACAAAGGACTATGTGAACTCCCCACTGCATCGCTTCAAGAGACCAGGCTCGAAGAACTGTCAGAATATATTCCCCCCATCCCAAGTTCTGCATTTATCAAACATTCCGTGAGTGTACAGCCTGTTCAGCTTATTGAGGACTTTACTGGTCTGCAGATTGCAACCTCTGTTTGAGAATAAAAATACACCAAAAAAACAACAACTGCGGCATCATTGAATTTCTTGTTGTGTTCCCCAGAGCCCATGTAACTGAAGAGAACCTCACCGAGTGGTTCACCAACCACGGGTCTGTCAAAGCGTTCAAGTTTTTCCCGTAAGTAACATAATGTATCTTAGAAATACTCAACATGTACATAATACGTATTGAAGTGTGAAATACAAAAGAAATAATGAATAATTACTAATCTGATGTCAGATAGGCCTGTCCTTTTCAAATCATTTTTCATTGAACGTATTGGAACAGTTTTATCTATTGTATACCTATTAAATGGAGCATAAGTTAATTAAATATTGTTTGTTTTGCCTACACATAATGTGTGCAGTTGATTTTTGAGAGAAATTGATACTGGAAATTGTTTCAACCGCTTAGCTACATTATAATACAGTGTTTGAGAAATGAATATTAAATCAATGTATAGCATGAAATGTAAGAGAATTTTTATTGTATGTTACTTGCTACTTGACTCTACAGGAAAGATAGAAAGATGGCTCTACTCCAGATGAGCACTGTGGAAGAGGCCATTCATGCTTTGATAGTGAGTACAAACGTCTGTCTTAACAAACATATGTTACCAACTGCATGTGTAGATGAAATCAACTTTATTTTATAAAAATGTTTAACAAATAATATAAACAATGTGCCTTACTTCGGCCTAGTACAAGTCAACCAGAATGCATAAATACAGGGAAGGATATTCAATAATTGACAAGTAGATTGATGCCCAAACAAGGCATAGACATGTGACCTAGCTCATTCATATTCATAAAAGAGCTAGGAGAGTTACTATATATTATATGCACATTGTTTAAAATACATTTAGCTTACGTTGAAAGACAGCATCTCTGTTCAAATCATGTCTCAACGTCCACCATGTAAACCGAAGCACTTCTAACATTAGGTAAGGATTCAGACACTATTTCCTCTTGGTCAACAGACCACTAAGATTTCATGAATTGTTCACTAATGCGTCTTCCTCTTCTCTTCCCCCACTATTCAGGCTATGCATAATTACCAGATGGGTGAGAGCTGCCATCTTCGTGTGTCCTTCTCTAAGTCGACCATCTAAGAGTGTGCAGTCACAGCAGTCAAAAAACCAACTGGAGACCTCTGCACCTCCCCACCCAGCCTGCAGTGTTAGTTGGTCCATATGTCAGCATTATTCAACCATGGGATGCGCCTTGATGAGGTCTGATGCAGCCATAAAGTGAAGTACAGGGAGATTCAAGAGTGCTTTACTTGCTCCAGATGCTATGTTTTGTTGTAATAATATATTTTTTATTTTTTGTATACATACATACACATATATTAAATACATATACACCAACATTATGATTTTTACGATAAAAGAAAAAAAAAAATGTTCATTTTTTTTTAATGGAGAAGAATTTTCTCACTTTTTTAAAACTAGGAAACATTCTGTTTATTTGATGAGCATATTGAAGTTCAAGTTTAACCACTTGATGCTGTGTATACAGTTTGATATGATATCCATGTATAATCATTCTTAAAAGTCATGTGTCATTGTTGTTCTATGTGTTGTTTTTGATGACATTAGGTGTGAATCAAAACAATATATTCTGTTGGAGAACTGTTGTTCCCTCATATTGATTATTATTGAGCTGTTTGCAAATGTCAGTGTATGAAGAATTACATAATATTATGAAAAGTGTTCGGACTATGTGAAGAAAGCCATGAAATGCATCCATCTCAATTACTAAGATTACTTTGTGATACATGTAACTTTGGGTTCAAAGGTTATTTACCCAAACATTTTTCCTTTAATAATTCTATGGCAAAACCCACAATGAATTTGATGTAACCATTATACACTATTTGAATTATTTTGTAAAAAGGGGGTTTATAGAAACTACAAATATTGCGAGAAATTTTATGCTATGCTTTTGAATACAGATTGCTCTATTTTATTTTTTTTGCTCCGTTTATTTGATAGTTCGGAGAAGTTGGCTTACTTTGTGTGAATTGGTTGTTGTTGGAAGAGCTTATGGCATTTTTAGCAATAAACTCAGGGCATGTCCATGACGAGCAAATAGACAAACAAAAAGACAACAAAAAAAACCCTGAAAGGTTTAAGACGATTGTTATGATGATTTTATTTTTTTTGTCCGCCATTGCACACATCATTTATTTCATTAAAGATGTTAGAAATGAGGACTTTGAGTAGTAATTCTGAATCTTCCTGAATTTATAGAAAGTCATTTTGAATTTTGTCACACACTTCACAAGCATTTATTGAGTAAAGGTACCTGTTTGAGACAGTAACAAGAGGAATATGCATATTTCCATAATCTGTGAATGATTGACCCAAAAATCAAAACTGACAGTAGACTTTTTTTCCAACCTTTTTGACAACTCTATACAGCTTATTTCATAGAAAATTTATATTTTGAGCTCGCATTAATTTAACCCTGAGGAATAGAAAACCCAATTTGTTGTTGCACATTAGTCTCAAAGCAATTCTGCTTCTCAACAAGAAATACTAGAATTGATGGCTTTGTTTTCTCCACAGTTCATTCTGCCTAAGATAGACATCAGAATACTTTCAGTAAAAAAAAAAAAAAGAAAGAAAGTCCCTACTATAAAGTGTTAACATAATATTATGGTGCCATCACATGTTTGCCTTTCCCGTTTTTATTCAGTTAGCAAAAGAAATCATCTTCAGGGTTTTCTCGATATATTTTTTTATTCCCTGTTTTGTACCATTTTATTTACCTCCCTCTTATGAAAAGGAAACAAACAATATTTTTTTGCAAACATACAGTCATCCTGCTAGGTTTTTGTAATAATGAATGGCAATCAATTGGTCAATTTTACTACCGCTTGAATATCTCTTTTGTATTTTGAAAGGACAGACTCTGTGAACACTGGGGAATAAAAGCTGAAGCCTTCGTACATTGTACATGACATGTAAACTCAACTACCTGTTCACCATACTACCTTTATTAATTAAGTGAATCTGCATAGCATTACTGGTGTTATGATAGATCCTTAAGGTAAGCTGTCTTCACATAAAGGCCTCCTCTGCGGTTGTGAACAGTGAAATGGAGAATAAAACGGGCAATTCACTGCATAAAGTGTTCACAGTTCAACCTTTTGAAGCCTGAAGTGCCTTTCCCAACCTGGATATTTTGATAGATGAGTGCCTTTGCTGTTGACAGTAATAATGAGTTGTCAACTTAGCCCGACAGCTGGTTTGGCTTGTTTTTCTTGGCATGGTTCTACTTTCACTAAATTGTCTCTTAACTCAAATTCAAAAAGGCTTAAATAGCTGTTTTTGGAAAAGAAACAAAACAACACTTTGTGAAAATTCAGCACGGTAGGTCTGTTGGCAAGTCACTAGGACAACCTTACTGTAGATTTCTTGAAACTTAACAGAATGCTTTTTACTCTATCTCTCTTCAATGATCACATTTTTGCATTCACTTCTTACTTTACTGTAGATAAATCTAGCTTTGTAGACTTTGTAAACAAAAGCAACTAAGTTTCAATCAAATGTATGCTGCTCATATGATAATCATATGTCCAAGTTGATAATATATAAAGTAATCATTCCAATTGTGGAACAGATAAAATAAGTTTGTGCCATTTTCATCCCTCCTTTGAAACCACTCCTTCATGATGACAGACAGGCGTGCAATATTGAATGACACAGTACTGAGTTCTCAAACCGCCTAACCATACATCTGTTGTATTGATGGAATTATGAAAGTTTTGTTCAGCTACTCGTTGACCACACATGTTTCTTTCCAATACTACTTCATTTATTGGTAAGAGAAGAACATGCAAATTACGGATAGCTGTCAAGAAAAAACAACAACCTGAAAGTGTAGAAATCTGATTGAACAATACCTTACCCATGGTTGAAAGGGCTGTATTGTTGAGACAACCAACCTTGCTTTCAATTTTCAAGATGATTTAGATGAAGAAAAGCACAAACAATAGGAAAATGGGGGAAAAAACATTGAACTGAATTGTTATGTAGGTCTTTAATAAATCACTTGCACATTTTGCAAAAGTTATTTTTCTTAACTTTGTCAACAGCACAAATTGAAGCATTTCATTTTCTTGCACAAAACAGGAACCGAGGTTCTTTAATCAAGATTACACAGGTTCTAAGACCATTGTGATGTATGCACAGATCAGAAAACGGATTTAATGTTAGAAATTGCTGAAAATGATGGGCTCAATGCACATTTCATAATGAATTCCATCATAATATAGGCAATGTGTACCACAAGCGTTTTTATTTTTGTTGGTGTCTAGATGTAATGTGTACATTAATAATGACAAATTCATATTTATTGTGTATGTTGGTTGGGTTTTACAGTAAATAATGTCATTTTATCATTGAAAAAAAACAAAAGAATATGAAAGGAAAGGAAAAGATGTGATATCTCATGTTACTTTCACTCCAGCAAACTTTTATTGGTGATTCAGTTGCTTTCATCTCCAGCAGTCCCAATTACTTTTTCATTTTCCCTTTTCAATTTCAGTTGATTACTTCTTAACACTCAACTTGCCTTCTATTAAAGAAACATTTTATTTTCCAATTTTCAAAAACAACCTCTGCTCGCTTCTACTGTTTCTAAAACATTATAACATTTCTAAGGACAGTCGAGTCCGCTTTGAATCAACTCTCGTGGTGATGGAAAGTTGCTACGGGTTCATTTTCACCAGGTCTAAGAATGATAAGTATGAATTACAGCTGCTGATTTTAAAACCGCTTACCTGGTTATATTACGGTGTATGAGATGAGGGGAAGAAGGCCACTGAGAAACGTTGATATCAAAGAAGAGCTTGACATGTACGTTCTTTTGGACTCGGCTGTAGCAAGTTTCCTTACAAGTATCCCCCAGTTGCACAGCTGGTCCTCTTGTGCTGACAACCAACCCAATGTGATGGAATGTACATTCATCTTTCAGTAACAGTCTGTGTTCTTCTTAAGAGAAAAATGTTGATTTTTAAAAATATAGCATATTGTAATATGACAATGTAGATGCACATTTTAAAAGGCATTTCTTCATGTAAAGGTGTACTTGATAATATTATGGCTATTCAACTATGTAATAAGGGAGCTGAATTTACAATATGTGCACAAATTAGTGTGACTATTTATTTAAATTGAAGGCAGACAGGGTTGACTTGCTATTTTTATAACAAGACCGTAATGTCATGTTTGTAAGAATCGTGGTCAATGTAAATCTATGCTTATTTGAGTGTGTGAATATACAAACGCCAATTGTTGGCATGTTATGACGAATGAGCAAGCAAATGCATAATGCAATTGGTTGTAAAATTAAACCATAATGTTGTCATGAGTTGTTGTTTTTGTTTTTTTTCAATAACACGTATATGTAAAAGGAGACAAGACTACATCTTAACTGAATACGCACTCATTTGTTAATATGATTGTTGATCATGTCCTTACATTATAAGAATATGCAAAAGTTGCTATGGGCTGGATCAAACATGTTGATAAAGAAAGAAATGTTGCTTGAGGCAAAACGGAAGAGAATGGTTGCAATTTTATTAGACTTAAAGTTACCCTTACCCTTTTTTGGCACCGTTTTATCATACACATACTCATCTAAGTTAACTCACAAATTTCAATGAAAAGAAAATACCTTTTCAATCTGGAGCTTAGTTTTTCATGAGGCCCTAGGCAGGATATTAATGAAGGTCCCCTTTAAAGGTTAAATGTAAATGTATGAGAAAGAAATTTGTATACGATCATGTTCATTTCTGTGTTAAATCTGAAAAGTATTTTTGTGGGTGTTTGTGCAGTTGGCATGACTGATTATGTAGTAAAACCGTTTATGACTGTTTTAAGATGTATTTTCCTTCTTCAAAATTTGTGTAAGAAATGATTGCAATGATCTCAGTAGAAGTAATTGACATTTATACCACTACAATGATCCATGACTTTAGCTGGTTTACTCACTGTGGATGTTTTGTTCCTGTAGACAGTGCATTCATCTACGTTGATTTTTGTTCTTGTAAAACTACGATTCCCATGAAATTGTAACAACTGATAATGAGTTTTTCATGTTTCTTTTACTTCTGTATCCATTTTTCTTCATTGTTTTCAGAATTATTATAGAGCCTACCACTGTGAACTATGTAAACTGCAGAGCTATACAACTTCATTTCTTAAGACAGATCTCTTCCTTCAAGATTCTGTCTTGATGTTCATTTAAAGTGAGACCAACATGATTGAATTGATTCTTAAAGCACAGAAAACCACAGCATTATTCAACGTCTTGCATTGTGGATAAATAAGTGATTCTTTCTGTCCTTCCACTTTGTTCAGCTCCCACTAATTTTACTCAAAGAGTAAACATGAAGACTGGACTTGACAACAAAAGATGCAGTCCCGATCCAACTTCATTTGTCATCTGATTTCAATCTCATGGTGCAAATAATATCTTCAAGTTTTGCATTTTATTCTATTTTTTTTTTTTTAGTACTGAAGATAACTTTTTTAAAATGATAAATACCACAGTCTTTGAGATTGATGTAGGGGTATGAGGAAGCATGTGTACATGTTGATTTGACATTCTTGCTGGTATACTTAGCATGCCTTGGGACACCCCAGATTTAACTTTTGTGATTGTCATATTTTTAATGCCATGAATGTGTTTGTGTGTGCATTTTTGACATAATGACTTGAAATATTCAAATATAAGGAAAAAGGTCTGATGTGAATTAGTATTTTTGTATCCACTTGTTATTACATCATTGCCCCAAACTGATGATGTCGATATTAAAGCAAAGTTTTTTTTTTTTTGTTTACACCAATGTACCACTTTCACAGTTTGGCCCATATCTAGGGAATGCAAAATGTATGAGGCAAACATAGTGAATTACATTGTATTCATAGAATCTTTATGCACAGATCTGATTCTGTTCTGTTCATTTTTGCCTTCATTTCCTTGTTTTGAGATCCCCTCTTGTTCCTTTGTTAAATCGTTTAACCACCCCCCCTTGTCAAACCACACGACTTCTCTCGACTCCGCTTGCCTCTTTCTTTGATTGGATTGTTGTGGATACTTTAAAAACTCTGCACACTATATTATTCTGTTTTATATGCATATATATATACATATACATATTTCTTCAACATTCTCCTAAAAAGTGCAGCTCGGTCTGTGACCAGGCTCGAGTTGTCACTGCACCCTCTCAACATTGTTTCTGTTCTAAGGAGAACTTTCTCAATGTGCAATTCAAAGCCACCTTCGTTTCTGTTCAGTTCCATTATTTTCAAATGTTTGACAAATTTCAGACAGTCGTTACGTTTCTCCTTTTCAAAGGTTCACACTGCCAGCATTATGGCTGAAGAATTTCTTTGATCAGCATTTTGGAACATCTTTTGATTTGAACCAGAAATGCACATTACAAACATGTGTACCCATCTGGTCTGAAAGGAAGTTGTGCTTTGATTTATTTTTCTCCCTGTACTTTGCTGTCTTTTTGTTTCGACCAAGTTACCAAATAAATTCGTAATTAGTAAATGAATATTTTACCACTGCCGGTGCATTTTTTTTTTTTTTAAGTCATTTTTTTCACTTTAAGCATATTGACAATTAAAAAAGTCAACAGTGAAGGAGAAATAATATTTGAGTAAAGTCTTTGTCATTTCCAGCTTTCATCATTTTCATTTGATTTCCTTTGTTCATTCTGCCTCAATCACTCACATATGTATGATTTGATTTAAAACTTTGGTTTAAAACAACAATATTTGCATGCAGGGGTCACCGCATATAGATCTCAGAAATTTTGTTTGATAATAATGATATCAAGAGAACTGAATGCTTTTTAACTTCTTGAAAACCTCGGATCGACACAAGATTTTTATTTCCTGCTTCCCTCCTCTTTCACTTTTAATATTTCCCTCCTGTGGACTCTAATTGGTGACTTGTATAAACTAACCTATCTACCCATCTACAAATCTTATCTATCACAGTATCATAGCTTTGTGTACCCTTTTTATTGCTTGGAATTTTTAAACACTGATGATAGGGACAAATAAAACCCCTTTTCAGAATCCTCCTCCTTTTCATTTTTATTCTTTTCCACTGTTTCACTGTCACTAATCCATTTTGCAGACAAGGCAAGCACTCTCGCTTTGTATCTCTTTCATAGAAAGGCCTCGTCAAGCTCTGCTGGGACATAGGAACATAGCGGCTGCTCTAACCCCACGCTACAAAGGTTCATCATATTCACAGTGTGTTTGCACTGAAAGAGAGCAAAGAAAAATAAGAAAAAGACGCCTGATATAAAAGACAAACATGCCTAAAATGAGAACGACTCTTTTCATGTTATGTTGCATATGTTAAATTTTGACTCATTGGAAAAAGGTGCGAACGTGGTCACCTAGCTGGCACAAGAGTGAAATCCGCCTTTAAATTCATAGCATTGAACAATGAATGCCACATTAATGAAATATTCAATCAATTGTAAATATTTCACCAGACATTATCCTCATGCTCTCTGAGAACATCAACAACAAATGTGCAGACTTTCAGCTGTACGGAGAAAGGATTAACTGACAGAATTTGTTGTGTTCAATCCATAAAAAACGAATTAAAAACAAAAACACACAAAAAAACACCCACATAGTTTAGTGCAAGTATTAAAATGGAACCCAAATAAACGTATCTGGAAAAAATATTTTAGTGAACGTATGGAAATGGAGAGTTTCCCTGACTGTATATTATTAGTATTAGTACATATAGTCTGGCTAATCGCCGATCAGACGTTCTTTGCTATGAGAGTTCCCAGCAGTGCATTGACAAGGCCTCTGTCTATTTCGTTCTCAACTCCTGTGACCTAATCTCTCTTCCTCTATGTTGTAGCCTGCGGCATCAACGCATAGCCTGCACCTCTGTGTCTGCCGACTAGATCTTCTCTGTGTTGGCCACAAACACTGGGCCAGCTTAGGTCGACGTTATGCTGTTTAGTTGACATCATGAATTCAATATCTAACATCCTGTGCGTAGAGTTAAAGGAAAAGAAAGAGAAAAAGAGAGTTCACAAATAGACCTCTTAATTCTCTTATGTCTCTCGACTTCCTGGGAGGCAAAGTAGTTGGTCTGCTTGTAAGGCGTGCACCAATCAAATGACAAGCTCTTTCACTGTTTGTAGTTGGGTACCTTTTGAACTCTTCTCACACCACCTAGAGAACTCATTTAAAAAGTTGCTTACTGCACTTAAATGGACATCAATGATCTTACATTTACATTTTGTTATGGTAGGGACGGGTCTTGTGACTGCATTGTACAATTTGAAGGCCATCCAACCCAGGTCGAAGAGCTAGGCTGCCATGGCTCTGTGTCTATTAGACCACTTGAAGAGTGAGTAGCTCATACCTTGTGTCTGACAGCAAACATACAACAGCATTTTGTACTCCAAAGGTATACAAAGGTTGCACAAACGCTGAAACATTTTTTTCACTATCTGTTGTTGAGTACCCTTTTAACCCCCGGAAATGGTGAGAAATATATACTAGAAAGTGATTCTTTCAAGGGTGCAGCTGGTGTTAGATTCAAACCCTGAATGTATGGTATTGGAGGAAGACAGACATGATTGGCACACTGCCACTAGTACGTACATTGTATGAGATAAAGGAAAAAATCAAGAAACTGACCATTTTTGTCATTATGGTTCCATTTCCATCCAATTAATCAAAAGGAATATGCATGTCCGAAGGATGCTGTAACTTGTAACTAATGGTGGTCTCTATACAATACTGAGAGACATTTATATAGATGCTGCACAGGTCATAGTGGAAGTGTTCGTCTCCCAGACACTCCTAATAATAATAATCTATTACTAATCGAGCTAAGAAGAAATGCCTTCACATGAAAGGCTTTTTTCAGGGCCACCAAGAAATTCTATAAACATATGAGCTGCATTAGGAATTATGTACAGG